>PVIY010032632.1:0-28844 GCA_004026745.1 Myrmecophaga tridactyla
TCAAACTCTGGAAAATTTAAAAACACATAAGATTGAATTAAAGGTATAAGAAGGTAAAAGAATACTATAGATATAAATTCATTCAATTAAAATAAAGACTGATATTCTGCTTAAACATGGCAGGTACTGAAAACTCTAAGGGTGCAGAGGACACCTCAGAATAATATAGCTCATGTCTTATAGTGCCACACTTCTGGTTTAGGTAGCATTTGGACACAGATTAGTGAAAGTAGTTTTCTTTCTTCTGTCTGATTATTCAAGAAGAAAATCTCAAGTTGTAGACAACGTATTTGTATTACCTATCAAATATATGATATTATCCTCTTCAACACCAAAAAAGTAAACTTTAGGTTTCAGATATTTTAGCATTCAACAGTATCTAGCAAGTCAGTAATATACTTTTGTTTTCATATTTACTTTCAAAGATACCTTCTATTTATGACATTGGCTTCCCATTTACAGTTGTGATGGGAAGTTTCCTTTAAAAAAGATATATATTCCTTAAAATGAGATGGCAATTAGAATAATAAAGTAATGTGTCATATGAACACACAAAACAACTTAAAATACTTGGTAGTACAATGTTTTCAAAATTTATTTTCACTCCCTCCTCCCAAAACAAACCAGTAAAGAAATAAATCAATAAATATAAACAGGCACCCTACACAGAGAGTAATGGTTAATGAACCATAGTCCAGAGCCACAACACCTGGGTCTGAATCGTTGTTCTACCACTTAATTTTACCAAAGTCACATGCCTGTGCCTGAGTGTTCTCAATGTAAAATAGAAATACAACAATGATTAGTCTTGTGTTTCTATGAGGGTGAAATGTAAAGGTTTAGTGCATATAGAGCACTTAGAACAGTATCTGGCACATAGCAAGTATTCAAAAATGTTAATTTAGTTAGCTTAGATTTTACCACATATTAAATGCCTAAATTCCCTTCATACTTTTTACTGAAAAGAGGCTACTTAGTCTGAGTTCTATGATGATGATAAAGTGAACTAAAATTTCATTACTGAATTTATCTCAATGGGAGTAAGATTCTCTAAGAATTATCAGTTTAATACAAACACTTTTGCAAGTCAAGACCCATTAAATAATTATCCACCACTAATGTCTAAACCCAGGAGGGAACAGGATTAAGAACAGTAAATGTTAATGAGGGAAAGAAGGGCAGTGCCTGAAGAATATACCAGATAGGGACACTGGGTAAAATAGAGTAAGGGTTACCAAAATAATTAGGGCCTCAGATGTCAAGAAAAGTAAAGAACCTAACCTTCCTTAATTCCACAGTTTGTCTAGAACCAGCTCTATTTATAATTATGAACTAAACAGGTAAAGACCCACTGACAAGTATTCATTAGAGTTCCCAAATAATGAGCAGTCAAATACGGAACCTATTCCCTTAACGAGAGACAGTAATAGCATAATACCAAAGCCAGAGAAAGAAATCACAAGAAAAGGAAACTTTTATTTTTTAATATCCCTTAAGAATATAGACACAAAAACACTCAACAGAATACTAGCAACCAAATTCATCAGCATATTAAACCGCATACAGTATGATTAAGTGGGATTTATCCCAGGAATGCAAAAGTGGTTCAGCATAAGAATATCAATCAGTGT
This sequence comes from Myrmecophaga tridactyla, assembly GCA_004026745.1. NCBI lineage: Eukaryota > Metazoa > Chordata > Mammalia > Pilosa > Myrmecophagidae > Myrmecophaga > Myrmecophaga tridactyla. Next base: position 1,632 of record PVIY010032632.1, read on the forward strand.
AATACACCACACTAATCAAACAAAGAAAAACAAAATACGATCCTCTCAATTGAAAAGGGATTTGACATAATTCTTTTGGTACTTTCATGATATATTCTGCACCTTTTCATGATAAAACACCTTTTCATGATAAAAACACTCAGAGAATTAGGAAGAAGAGGGAACTTTCTCAACAAGATGAAGTACATTTATAAAACCCCCCAACTAACATCATACTCAATGGTGAAAGATTGAAAGCTTTTCCCCTAAGATCAAGAACAAAACAAGATGGCCACTTTCATCACTGCTATTTAACACTATAGTTAATGGCAGTGACTGGAAGCCCGAGTCAGAACAATCTGATACAAAAATGAGATAAAGACATCCAAATTGGAAAGGAAGAAGTACAACTCTCTCTATTCACAAATGACATGATACTATATATAGAAAATCTCAAAGAATCCATAAAAAAAGGTTACCAGAATTAATGAATAAATGGAAGTTGTGGAGTACAAGATCAACATGCGAAAATAAGGTAGGCGTCTATAAACCTGCAATGAACACTCTGAAAAGAAAATTGAGGGAGTGGGCAAGGGTAGTTCAGTGGTAGAATTCTCACCTACCATGAGGGAGACCCGGGTTCATTTCCCAGACCATTCAACTCATCCCCACCCCACCCCCAGAAAAAAACACACCTCTTTTAAAAGAAAATTGAGAAGACAATTTTATTTACAAGTTATCTACAAGAATAAAATACCTAGGAATAAATTAAACCATGGGTGCAAAAGACTCCTACGCTGGAAACTACAAATCATTACAAAAGGAATTAAAGATCTAAATAAATGGAAAGATATCGTGTTGACAGACAGAAAGACTTTTGATGTCAATACTACCCAGGCAATCTACATATTTAACAAAATTCCCATCAAAATTCCAGTAGTTAGTGACATCACAAGATGGCAGTGTAAAATGCTATAGGGTTTTGTGCCCCACAAATCTTTAAACGGCAAGCAAAAATTAGCTGAAACATCTCTCTCACCTCTAGAAACTGAAGGGTTGCAGTAATGGTGCAAATACACAATCAAGAAAAAGGTAACAAAAATGTAAGGAAAATCTTGCTCCTCCTCTTTTCTGTGATGTACTATATATGACTATAACATATGTGACTGTGGCTTTCAAGGAAATGTATTTGTCATTTGCTGATATGTCATATATGTGACTAACTTACAAGGAAATTTGTTTGCCATTTGCTGATTTTTTTAAGTTAATTTCTAACTTTTTACTAATAAATGAATAAAAGTATTGCACTTTTGAAATTCACCAAATGGACTGAGTTCATGATTGAAAAAATTTTTTCTGTCCCCAAAAAAGAAGATAGGAAAACTTCATGCTGCCTTTGCAGTCCTTCTCCCACATCTTACCAGCTCAGTGAGGAGCTGTCCTGCATTCCTAATATGGGTAAGCTTGTGCACATACTAGGGTGCATGTATGTCTGTGCCAATCTGTCTGGTGGCAATCTGAAGAACGGACCAGGACACTTATCACAAACTTGATATTACGGAACATGTCCTGTACATAGTAGCAGCACATACAGCTACTAGAACACTGTAAAAGAACAGTCAAATCAAGCTGGGGCAAAAGATTGCCAGCTGTGGGACAATGTGTAACATATGGGATGGGGAGGACATCCTATCTCCTAGGGGAAAAGGAACATTAGATCTGTGTAAATAGGGGAATTCATAGAGCCATGATATAGTCTCAGAACAAGATGCTCAGAAAAGACAGGGGAAGACCATAAGCATTCACTTCAAGCTATTCTTTAAAGCAGTTATTAGGCAGGCTAAAATCTGAAAGATCATTCATACAGGCCAATTTGCAAATACTGGGAAAGGTGTTTATTTTTGTTGTTGTTATTGTTGTCTCCTGTCCTAAGTATGGAAAATGTTGTATGCTGCCTCACTATCCATCTTAGTTCAGCTAAGCGACCTGCCTCAACACTGACCTGTGACCTAGTTAATGATCGGCTAGCTTTCCAGCCGTGGGGCATAAATTCCTCCAGAGCTCAAACCTATATCTACAGCTACCATCCACACAATTCACACACCTCTCCTAAAACCCACAGCTGGTCCTGAATGATAAGCTGACCATCCCCACCACCCTCAGACATTCCAGTCCTTTACCTTTCCATGTACGTTTGCTTTAAACTAAGAATTCTTAAGTCCTGTGGGAAATCCACTAACCTCTATCCCTGGACCACAGTAAAGCTCAAAAAATTCACGCTGTTGAAGGTATATCTTCAAGATAAATTCCTAGAAATGGAAGTGCTGTATGGAAGAGTATGCATCTGTAGTTTTCTTAATATAGCCAAATTTTTCTCCATTGGGGTTGGAATATACTATATTTCGATTCAAACTTATCTGGTAAAATACCGATACCTTGGAAATTCTGGTGCAACTCTTTGAGATTTCAGATGTTAGAAAGATACAGCTTTATGATACTGAAACTTGCCCTCTCAGTCCTTTTAATCCTGGATGTTTTTATATTTGTTATATTTTGCAAATCTTCAGAGAAAGGAATTATAAAGAAACATAAGTTACTTTAAATACTTACTTAATGGTGTTGTGTCAGGAGGTGGAAAGTTCTCAGTAAAGTTAACATTACATAAGTCTGTGCTACAGCAGCAGAAACGGTATGTTCCATTCTGAATTGAGGGAGGGGTAGTGGTTACTACACATTCTTCATAATGACACTCTTGGGGATCCCCAATGTGAGACCAACATCCTGCAAATCAATATTAATATGAACATTAATATATAATATAGACAATATGATAAAACTAAAAGGAAAGCAACAAACTAAGAAATATTTGCAATAAATGTGACAGTAAGTAAACGTATATCGTAAAACACTCTTACAAATCAATAGGAAACAACTGTTTTTAAGAAACAGAAAAATGGCTAAGTATATAATAGGCATTTCACCCTCAATCCCCAAAGAAAAGCCACCATCAAAATGTTTAACCATTCATTTATCTATTAAATAGAAATTAAAGCCACACTAAGATTTCATTTTTGTCTGTACCTATTAAATTGTCCTAATTTTAAGAAATAGTAAAAATACATAATAGTAACAAAGATTAAGTAACACTTCTCATGCAGGGAATGTAAATATAGGGCATGGAGGGAATGTAAATATAGGGCATGGAGGGAATGTAAATTAATATAGCAAATCTATAAATGGCAAATTTTAGAAGAACCTTATAAATATCCATGTTATATAACCTATAACCTTTTAGTTATACTTTGCAGAATCTATTTCAAGGGAGGATCAGCTATAATCAAAGATTTATATTCAAAGATGTTCACTACAGCATGATTAAATAAAAACCTGAAAACATTATGTCTAACAACAGTCACGTGTAAGTAAAGTGCAATATAGTGTACAATTAAATAGTGAGAAGAGATTAAAAATGTTTTCAGAGAATATCTAAAGACATGGGAAAATCACAGTATCATTTAAAGTAGGAAAAATTAGGTATGAAACAGTTTATCCAATATTAAGCTAATTTTGAAAAGAGAAATATACATATATTATAAACATTAGACATATATAGAAAACACACCTAAAGAAAAAATATTTTTAAACATTTTAGACTATGGAAATGTATACTTGTTTCTCTTTTTCCAAACTTCACATGATGAGAAAAGATTAACATAGTAAGAAAGATATTATTAAAATAAGCTAAGAAAAAACTACCCTTTGCAAATATTAGACTTGTGGATGAAAATATGCATGAATATACACTTTTTTAAAACTTTTTAAATTAATTTTTAAATTTTTAAAAAATATAACAACAAACACAAACATTCTTAACATATGGTCATTCCATTCTATACATATAATCAGTAATTCACAATATCATGAATATACACATTTAAGTTCATTGTTTTTCTAGACAGGGTTTTAATCTACTCCTGTGTCCTGTTTAGATTAATTTCAATCATATGAGACACAAAGTCACTTCAGGTAAGAAAAATTATTACTTACCTTGTTTCACAAGATTTATGTCCCCTTTTGATTTCTCCCAAAGGCCATAGCAGGTGCTACCTTTTGAGCATAATATTGTTCCATTTTCATGAGATATTCGACTCTCACCTATCCCAAGGTCTTGTTGATAGGGATCTTTAAAAGCACAAAGCCGTTCTTGATTCTGGGAAGCTAAAAATAAAGCAGATAAAAGAATGATAAATTAATTTTTTACATTCTTTGAAAACATTATTTTAAAATTTTTAGTCTTTCTGAAAAGCATTATAAATTTCCCTACTCAATCTCTAATAAGGCTTAAATAATTTTGTAATCTGGTTTATCAATAACTTTCTTCTATTCGTTAACCAAAGTGGTAAAAAACCATATTGTATTTTCTGGCCATTTAGTTGACTTAGTAAATATTTTCTAGAAGACTGTCTGAAGTGTTTCATAATTTAGAAATAAAGTCACACTTATTTTTCACTAATGACAGTCTATGTTCTGATCTCCAAGTAGGCTAAATAAAAGATGCTTGAGAGTCAGAACTCTATATTACTTACTTGCGAATATTGTAGTTGCCTAGCCCTACACTTTGAAGGTGCTTTCTAATGTTATAAACATGGCAGCAGTGTTGATTGTAGAGGCACTCAGTAATACTTGTTACCTGATAAATTACATGGCAAGTATTATATAGGTATTACTTAAATCGGATTATGTATATGGAGGAAAACTAACTGGCATTGGTTGTCCCTTCAGTACAAGGGACTACTGAGTATTTTTCCTCGGACTATTGTAGTGGTATATTTTGGTGTGGGGGGGGGAGACTTACTGAGGTTTTTATTAATTTTTTCATCTACAACGTAGTGAAGTTTAATTTTATAATTTGTTAGCTACATTATATAAACATAATTAATTATATTTTCAAATATAATTTATATATATATAATTTATATATATTTGAATTTATATATAACAAATATATACAAATATATATAAATATATATAACAAATATATTGTTACATTTTTCTACTAAAATTTTTATTCTGGTCTGATGTTTGTTAAAGTCTTCCATTATTATTATAGATTGTCAGTTCTTTCTTATGTCTTCTATATATTTTTAACTTTTTTATAGTATAGTATAACATATATACAAAGCAAAGAAATAAAAAAGCAATAGTTTTCAAAGCACTCTTCAACAAGTAATTGCAGGACAGATCCCAGAGGTTGTCATGGGTTACCATACGATCCTCTCGGCTGCTCCAGAATATAGGAGGCTACAAGGCTTAAATGATCACCATAATCGACTTTTCTTTTCCTTCTTTTTTTGTGAAAAATATAACTATATATATATAGTTTTATATATATATATACACACACACACACACACACAATCAATAAATTTCAAAGCACAGCACCACAATTAGCTGTAGAACACAGTTCAGAGTTTGACAGGGTTAAAATGCCACAACTTAAGGTTTTTACTTTTAGCTGCCCTAAGATACTAGAGACTAAAAAAGATATCAATTTAATGATTCAGCATTCATATTCATTCAAATCCTATCTTCACTGTATAACTCCAAGGAAATATTGATTATCCTCCCAAAATCTTATGCGGTGTGGTAGTTAGATTCAGTTGTCAACTTGGACAGGTGAAGGCACATGGTTTTGTTGCTGTGGACATGAGCCAATGGTACATGAACCTCATCTGTTGCTGATTACATCTGCAGTCGTCTAGGAGGCATGCCTGCTGCAATGAATGATGTTTGACTTAATTGTCTGGTGCTTAAATGAGAGAGCTCAACTTAGCACAGCCCAAGCAGCTCAGCCCAGGCCTTTCGAGATGTAGAAAGGAATCACCCCGGGGAAAGTTGCTGGAACCCAGAGGCCTGGAGAGAAGGCCAGCAGAGATTACCCTGAGCCTTCCCACGTAAGAAAGAACCTCTGATGAAAGTTAGCTGCCTTTCCTCTGAAGAACTAACAAAATAAATCCCCTTTTACTAAAAGCCAATCCGTCTTAGGTGTGTTGCATTCCGGCAGCTAGCAACCTAGAGCATGCGGTAAGCATTATTATTTCAATTTTACAAAGAAGGATACTACTTATTTATTATACTATTCCCGTGAATAACACCACTATTAAGCAAGGAAAAAAATTTAAACCCATGTTTGTCCGATCCCAGACCTGTCATTTTCATCATGGAGTGACTTTACAGGCACTAAGTCATTTGGCCAATTTTTCAGAAATATTTAGGTTTTTAAAAATTCTTTTCCTTTGAACTTATAAATATTTTCAACCAAATTTTTATATTCTGAACAGTTTAAAAAAGCAAAATGTATAAATATCAATCATCTGTGGAGTAGATAGATCTGAACATTCCTTACATTCTTTTTGCTTTTCTGCCCTTTTAGATTCTTTTGCTATAACAAAGAGCATGCATTATTTCTCTAGTAAGAATTTTTAAATCAATTTCATTACAAAAAAATTCATAAAAAATTTTTTAGGGATCTGAATTTTTAAAAGCTTTGCTACTTTTTCCTTCTTAAATTTCAATTATCATATACTACTTGTTAACATTGTTTTGATGGATATTTCGGGGATACTGATTTAAAAATAAACATATTTTCATATGTCTACTTAACATTTCTAGCTAAGTACATAAAGGATGAAAAAGGGGGAAATGCCCAAAGAAACAGCAGTTTGTAAAACTGCCCCCTTGATATACTAAAATAGTAATTGGAAAAATGATTCATGAAATTATGTTGTGGTTTTCATTAAATTATAATTGTAGACAATTCATCTGTAGTAAAGTCCTTTTGACCAAATCATGTAAGGTCATCTTTAATGAAAGATATGAATTATTAATACGTTTGACCCTATAGGGACCTAGAACATCAGTTCCTAACCTGCTAGGCCTCAACCATATGAGTACCCCAGTGTTGTCTCAAGGGGCTGGCAGGGGCTGGAAATGTGCGGAAATGATTTCTTTCTTTTTTTTTTTAATCTTCTGGTTGTCAAAATGGCTAGGGAGTTTTCATTGGCCTTTAGTGCAACGGCCAGGGATGCTAAATATTCTGCAATACTCCTAACAGTTTCACATGTGAAAGAACTATCCATAGTAGTAGTCCACCCCCATACTAGGAAGTTACTAAGGAAATTTAAGGTATGATTCCTGACTTTTAAGAAAACTGGTAAAATAAAAAATACACAATTAATCCAAATTATGTGGCTATATATGCCAATAAACTAAAAGGATGTAAAAGGAATGTGAGTTCTTTCTTTTCTTTCTCATTGAGGAGACAACTGAATCTAGTTGATTTGAATTCTCAAATGAATTGATGCTTCTGGTTTTAAAACTCATATTTTCTTGCTTCCCCTTCATCCTGGAACAATCATTTTTGCATCAAAACTGTTAGTATGGCTCATAATAAGCCTTGATTTTTCAGAGGTGATGCTTGATTTAATTCCTTTTTATATATATTTTTGTTTATGGAAAGGTTGAACTAGTTATAAATATTTATGAATTTATTTTTCTTCTTTTTTCTAATTCAAAAGCCTATTGTATGTGCCTAAGTAGTGCTTTCTTTTTCTTATATATTTTTGATAGTCTGAATTTTTTCACTGTAAAGAATTTGGTCTTTTTTTCCAGAAAAGCAAAATAATACTAATTTATGTGAGATAACTGTTTTCATTATCTTTTTTATTATCTCTGTTTCAGAAGCAACAATTCTGTTCTAGAGCCATTATCTCTAAAATCAGCCTATTCCCTTTCATCATTTTCATCTTTTTGTCTGCTTCTGTGAGAGGTTCTCGAGGTATTTTTCCTTGCCACTTACTCAATTTTGTATCTTGTCATCAATCATATCTGTTCTTTACTTCCTTTAACACTAATTTTATTTTTCCTATTGAATTTTTATTTACACTGAAATTCTTCATGATGTTGGTACACAGGTGTTCTTCCCCCTGCTTAAAAATATTCTTATGGGTATTCTAATGCCAAAGGCCAAACAATTTAAATATTATCTTTTCTAGTTTGATATTAAATAATTTTCAGATATAGAATCAATCTATAAGATTTCTAATGTTTAAATTTTTTCATGAGGAGTAGTGTTTATTTTTATTCAACAGAAACAAGTAGAGCTGTTGATAAGTTATATTTACCCCAAAGTTGTAAAAAAATATGGTAAGCTTATAATAAAAAACTAAGGGGTTGGTAAAAGAAGGAATGTGAGAGTTGTGGGATCAAATCGCCAGGTGGTAGCTGACCAGAACTTTGAGAAACAGGTTTCCAAAAACTAGAACTTTAGAAAAGCAACAAAAGAGAGTTCACTTAATCAAAGGGAAAGGCTTAAAGGGGACAAAAAGGATTTTAGCAGAGCCATATGAAAAGAATCTTGATTTTGTCAGCAGAACAGCTTAACATTATCGGTCCAACATTTTGAGAACAACTTATATGTTTTCTGTCTTCAAGATACAGCATGCAAACGAGGTTCAAAGATGTAAAACGCTGGAAATTGTACATAATTACAGAGAATGACTTTTTCAGAAGTTTTTTAGAATCTAGTGATAACCAATTAATATGCTAAGGAGATCTGGCAGCCATACAATTATAGTTATAAATAGCGGTTTACTTCCAAGCAAATAAAAATTGGAGAACAAAATAAGAAAATTGGATTTGAGAATGTAAAACATTCACGTCAAATAAAAAGGAAGCAGGGCGGCTGCCGTGGCTCAGTAGGCAGAGCTCCGACCTACCGTGCTGGAGGTCTGGAATTCGATCCCTGGTGCCTCCTGCCCATATGCAAATTTAAAAAATAATAATAATTAATAAATAAAAATAAAAATAAAAAGGAAGCAATGTTTTTTAATAAAATAAAGAAAAATTTGGAAATGAGAAAAGTGATTACCTCTTGGTCATTATCAACTTTGAATATGTTAAATTTAGTGATAAAGAAAGAACAAAGAGGAAGGTTTGAGAGAATAGGACAGAGGCCTAATTCTAACAGAGAGCACTAACCTAGGAAAGACAGAAAACAGGAGCATTAAGCACTGAAATTTGTTTAAATGTTTTATAGATGTGACAAATTAATGCATTAAAAAAGTATCACTACACAGCATTGGCCATGTGTTATCACATCATTTAAACTGAAGGTGCCTATTTACTTCAAAAACAAATGAAACTTGTGACCAATGTTTTGCCCTTTGAGTAGAAAGTATCTCGTTCTAATGTTTGATGCTAGAAAAAAAATGAAAGATTGACACAGAAGTTAGCATATGTTTTCAAAGATTCCAATGGCATATCTCTGATACTTATAAAAATGTAAAATCATAGCTTGCTAAAAATAAATCTTTTTATTTATATTATTATTTTCTACTTCCTCTTTTATTTAAGAAAATATCTCTATAGATTTACATTGCACAAGAAATCGACAAAAACATGATAGTCAAGAGAAAGCATTATGTCATGTCCATGATGAATGAGTTACACTAATATAAATTCACCACAATGGAGCCAACATGAAGATTGATTATATAGGATTATATTATAAAATGGTAATTATATTGACTGTTTTATATAAGAAAATATTCAAAATAAATGGTCAAAACATCTCAAAGTTCTGTTTTGCTAAAATCAGATCTCTACATGTAATACATCTTTAAATGGATATCTCAGTATAGTACACACAGGGAGCATGCATTAATAAGCTGGCTCAGTGGCTTATAGGTACTCAGTACTTTGATTGGCTTATAGGTACTCAGTACTTTGATAGATATTATGGGAGCTTTAAAAGTATATATAAGACAACTGTTATGGGCTCAATGTTTGTTCAACAAATAATTATAGAGCATCTTCTTTGTGAAAAAACTTTTGCCAAATACTGGAGATGAAGCAGTGAACAAGATCCTACATCTTCTGAAGCAATAAATAACTGAAATATGATGTGACACCTACAATATGCAAAATCCAACTAATATAGGGCTATTATTCTATCTCAAAACCCTCTGAAATAAGGTTTAATCTCTTTCATTATTTTGGATTAGATGCTAAAAATATGTGTTTGAGTGTCTCCTTAGCTTGTGCTCATCTGACCTCCCTCCCTCAGTGTGTATTGTGTGTGTATGGCATAAATCTACTTGGAACACAGGAGCAATTTGGCAGGCACACTGGAATGGGAGATCCCCCTCTAAAAATTCACTAACTGAAATTTTTAATTTTTTTAATAAAGAAAGGAAGGGAGGGAAGGAGGGAGGGGAGAATACAGATCAACTCATACATTTATAGTTGTTAGAAGAGTTCACACTACTCTGCCTTTTCTAAGGATAACCATCTGTGAAGCTACATACACTATACATTTTACATGCATTCTCCAAACTCAGGTTCATAGTAGCTAGCAGATATATATGGAAGGACTTTTAAAAGAGCTACACATACAGATACAATCATAGTGACCTTTATGATGAAATATGAAAGATGTAATTAGCAATACTACTCTAATTTTAAAATAAAACTCATATGAAAGGATACAGTATGATTTAACAAATCATAGGGTTTAAAAAAACACTTTAAAATGAAACTAATCATCTCTCCCTAAACAAAAAAAGCTTTCCACTTCTTAAAGTGTGTTTTTTGGCAGGGGTGGGGTACATGGTGTGGGAATCAAACCCGGGTCTCCCACATGGAAGGCAAGCATACTACCACTGAACCACCCATGCACCCCTCTTAAAGGATTTTTTAGTGAGAAGAGCAGACTCCAAGTTACAAGTGATCACAAGGCCTACCTCTTACCCAAAATAGGACTAATCTCTTTCACAGAATCCCGAACCATCTTGAAAGATCTCCAAATACTCTACAAAAGTGGCATCCATTATAACTTTCTGTGATGAGAGAAATATTCTATAATCTGCACTAAAACAGTAGCCACCTGCCTGCCACATGTGACTAATGACAAACTGGACGGTGCAGTATGGTTACATCTACTGAGAAAATGAATGTTCAATTTTGCTTACTTTTAATTAATTTAAATGTAAATGTAGTCGCATGTGGCTAATGACAAACTGCACAGAGCAGCTCTACATAGTTTATATAATATACTAAGCACTACATATAAATTAGAGCAGTGATTATTTTGTTTTATTCTTTAAAGCACAACTACAAACTATACTGATAACCCCTGTTCCTCCAAAAATACTTCCTATTCCTAATCTTAGCACAAGTACTATAATAGAGCTCTTGTTACTTTAAAACGTTACTGGGCTATGTTAAAGAAACTGAAAAAGAGATGAGGCTTCAATTAGAAACAAGAACAAAGCAGATCAGCTTAGAAGTAAGGTAAATCAGAATACAGGATATAGGGTGGGATAACGGTGTCTATATTTTAGAACTTCACCTACTGTATGAGACCAAAGGAAGAGAGCTTTATTTTGCCCAAAAACTACATTTTCTAGAGCACACAATCTAACTCAACCTGTTTGGATAGTTCATTTAAACAACTCAAATACACAGAGCCCAGAATAGGAATAAGTGACTGTAATTCTGAATGGCTTAATGTAATACCCAGATACATCCCAGAGTATGTGGGCAGATAATTTAAAAGTATTGGCAAAGTACCTTGAGGGATTGGAGAAAAAAAAAATTGAACTATTAAACTTCCCCACCTGGGAAACCCCTGAAACTCAAACACTAGGGACTCCCAAGTCAACAGGCCAACAACACCTTGATCTGAAGGCTTGTTCTTATGAAACTTATTTCTGTAGTAGAGAAGCTAAGCCTACCTATCATTATGCCTAAGAGTTACTTCCAGAGAACCTCTTCATAGCACAGATGTGGCGTCCCTGTCTCCAAGCCGACCTCTACAAGGAACCCTCCCAGCTATGTGGGAATGATGTCCAGGGAGTTTCCTCCTTAGTAATGTGGACCATGACTCCAGGGATGAGCCTGGACCTGATGCCATGGGGTTGATAATGCCTTCCTAACCAAAAAGGGGAAAAGAAATGTAACAAAATAAGGTATCAGAGGTTAGGAGAGTTCAAATAAAGTCAAGAGGCTATTCTGGAGGCTCCTCTTATGCAAGCTTCAGCTAGATATTGTTAACTTCCATGGTTTGCCAAACCCCAACCAACATCATTCCTGTTAACCCTAAATAACACCTAGGGCTCTACCTGAGAGCCAACAAAAGTTGCACACACTAAGTTTACTTTTCAGAATCCTAAATTGCTCAGATAATCCTAGGCCAGATAAGTCCTGAAACCCAGAGAGGCCCATCTCCCCAAGATATATCAACCACTTCCATACCCTTACATGAAAAAAGTTAGAATGGGCATAACCCAAATATCTCTAAAGATTGGGAGAAAGATCAAAGGAGAAAGAGGAGTTATAACAGAGAAGTTAGGACTTAATAAATGAGTATGACTACTGAATAATACTGATATTTCTTTTTACTCTCCAATGTTTTGGAGCACCTAGAAGGAAAACCTGAAATTGTGGCACTGAAACCCACACCAAACTCTGAAATCTGCTGTATATTTACTTCTTAAAATGTACTTAGAAATTTATTGCTTTTTTGTATATATCTTTCACCATGAAAAATGTTTTTAAATGTCACTCTCAACTGACTGCATATACAAGTGCTCCATAAAAGCTGTTTTACCCAGTAGACCATCTAATCAAAATAAAAATTAGCAGAATAACAGTAACAGCAACAACATAAAGTTTACTGAGCTGCAGGAATTAAGACTGTCACCAAGCATTATATACCAGGTTTATTATCTTTTCCCCAAATATATTTCCTGTAAATAAAATTTCTTACAGAAATGGAAATTTTAAATATTATTCTAGCAGTCCCTTGATATTTATATTCTACTTAATTAGAAACAATAAGAAAATAAACTATATATAACCATTAGTCAGTAATGGCCCCAGTGTGACTCAGTGTGAGGCATGCAATTAGGTGAATGAAAATTAAGAGCTGTATATTGAATGAAATCAATATACAATTGATTGAATGAAAATTTCCTTTTTTTAGAGAAAAAAGACAAATATTATCATGCCTCAATCATACAGACTAACAATAACTTAAAAATTTGGTGAACTGAAGTCAAGAGCATGGGTTATCAGGTTGGGGCTTATTGTAAAGGATCCTAGATTGTAAGCTCTTACAGCAGTCACATATATTCATGAGGTATAACTGTTACTTGTAAATTCTGAGATACTGTGCTGTTTGTATATAACATGATCTTTCCCAGAAACTTTGGGTACTTATGTGACACCTGAGACTTAGAGCTCTGAAGCTATGAAAGTAAGCAGTACCCCATATAGGAACTGTTTAAATAGCTGAAAAAGGGATCAGACTTCAACTAGAGATATGAATAAAGCTGATATGGATAGGACTAAGGTAGACTACGGGTAGGTAAAGGATGATATAGGCCATATTTTAAAACCTCAACTTCTGGGTGAGATTAAAGGGTCAGATGTTTATTTGGAGCAAAATTTATATTTTGGGTAGTGCATTTCCTAATTTAACTTTTATGGTCAGTTTAGTTGAACGCCATAAGTACATGGAATCTTGAATAAGGAGTGAAATTTTGTTGGTTTGTACAGGTTAGTGTGATGCCCTGATAAATCCCAGAGCCATTTAGGGAGTGAATAAAGAAGTATTTGTGGGGTCGCCTTAGGGGAATGGGGAGAAGGGAGGAGATGTTCAATTTCCCCGTTTGGAGAATTTCTGATATTCTTGCAAGCAGTGGGGACAACCAAATCAACAGGCCAAGCTCTCGATCCTAGGGTTTGCCCTATAAAACTTAATCCTGCAAAGGACTTTTGCAGCCTACTTAAAATTATGTCTAAGAGTCACCCCCAGAGAACCTCTTTTGTTGCTCTGATGCGGCCTCTCTCTCTCTAAACCAACTCAGCATGTGAACTCACTGCCTTCCCTCCTATGTGTGGCATGACTCCAGGGGTATAAATCTCCCTGGCAACATGGAAAAGAAAACCTGGGATAAGCCAGAACCTGGCATCAAGATATTGAAAAAGTCTTTCTGACCAAAAAAGGGAAGAGAGAAATGAGACAAAATAAAGTTTCAGTGGATGAGAGATTTCAAACAGAGTTGAGAGGTTATCCTGGAGGTTAGTCTTATGCATTATATAGCTATCCCTATTTAGTTTATAGTATATTGGAGTGGCTAGAGGGAAGTAACTGAAACTGTTGAGCTGTGTTCCAGTAGCCTGGATTCTTGAAGATGACTATACAAAAACATTACATTTACAGTGTGACTGTATGATTATGAGAACCTCATGTCTGATGGTCCTTATATCCAGGGTGTGGACAGATGAGTAAAAAATAGGGGTAAAAATAAATAAATAAATAAATAAATAAATAAATAAATAAATAAATAAATAAATAAATAATGGGGGTGGAAAGGGTAAAATTAATTGGGTAGATGGAAACACTAGAAGTCAATGAGAGGAAGGGGTAAGGTATATGGTATGTATGAGTTTTTTCTTTTTTCTTTTTATTTCTTATCCTGGAGTGATGCAAAGTTTCTAAAAAATGATCATGGTGATGAATACACAACTATGTGATGATACTGTGAGCCACTGATTGTACACTATGTATAGAAAGTCCAGGTGTAGAGATTTTTCTCAGTAAAAAAAAAAACTGAGTAATTGACAGAATTAAACATGGCAAGTTGAATTTTCAGAAATAAAGTACTCAAAATACCTGATGAGAGTATAAACTGAGATCTAAAATTTGACCATATCATCTCCTTGCTTGAATCCTTTCAGTGGTTTCCCACTACCTTCAGGATAATTTTCAAAATGCTTAATATGATGTACATATTAAATACATCATGCTTAACCTGCATGATCTAACACTAGCCTATCATCTTTCAGCTTCATCCAGACTCCAGCCATAGAATGCCATTCTCTTTCTCATTCAAGAACTTTATGTATTCTTTTCCCTACACCTGGAATGTGTCATCTACTTAACTCCTATTCAGCCTAAACACTTCTTCTCCAAAGAACCTTCCACAATTACCCCAGACCAGTGAAGGGGTAATTCCCTACAAATGCTATCACAGAATTCTACACTTATTCACATTCTCCACATTTCTTATTACTTTTCTGTGTCACTTAATTACTAAATTGCAAGCTCTATGAGAGTAGGAGCTCAGCTCTTATTTACTGCTGTTATCTTCAACATATAGAACTATATGCTTCCTTCTCCTAACTTTACCACTGACAAGAAGTATTGTTAGAACCATTTTTTTAATTAAAAAAAAAAAAAAAGCTGGGTAGACTAGCAAAACGAAACATGTCCACACCAAAACCAGCCAATTGGTAAAAGGGGATAAACTACTGAGACCTGCAACAATATAGATCAATCTCAAGACTGTTAATACACCAATATCCATAGGAACATTATCCATAATAGACAAAAGGTGGAGGCAACACAAGTGTACATCAACTGATGAATGGATAAATAAAATGTGGCATATACATTCAATGGAATATTATTCATCCATAAAAAGGACTGAAATTCTGATACAACATAGATGAGCCTGAAGTAGTATTCAGCCATAAAAAAAGATACATACAACAACATGGATAAACCTTGAAGACATCATGTTAAGTGAAATAAGCCAGACCCCAAAGTACAAATATTACATGATCTCACTGATATGAATTAATTAGAATAAGCAAGCTCAGAATCTGGAGTTTACTAGGGGCTGGGTTGGAGGTAGAGAGGGGAGCTAAGGCTTGAGTTGTATAGAGTTTTTATTTGAGTTGACTGTAAAATTTGGTAACTGATGGTGGTGATGGGAGCACAGCATTGTGAATGTAATGAATGTATATATTTTGCATTTTATTTATCCATTCATCAGTTGATGAACACTTGGGTTGCTTCCATCTTTTGACAATTATGAATAATTCTGCTATGAACATCAGCATGCAATTATCTGTTTGAGACCTTGCCTTCAATTCTTTGGAGCATATACTTAGAAATGGGATTTCCAGGGCATATGGTAATTCTATATTTAACTTTCTGCAGAACTGCCAAACTGTTTTCCACAGTGGCTGTACCATTCTACATTGCTACCAGCATTGAACGAGTGTTCCTATTTTTCCACATCCTCTCAAACACCAGCACAGGCAATCTTCTGGGGGTACAGAAAATGTTCTGCATGCTGATTATGGTGGGGAATTTACGGGCTTATACAATTATCAAAACTCATCTAATTCCACAGTTTAAATACATTCAGTTTATATCTCAAGTTCATTTGCCAAAAGGCAAGATACAGTATAAAACTGAACAAGAACAAGACAACATATTCAGGAGAATTTAATATTTTTCATACATATTGTAAACATACTAAATGAAGAGATGTTTCACTAAATCACAGAATCCTGTGCCTGATCTACAATCCTTTAAAAGGCAGGTTTTATGGATGAGTAAAATTACATTGGCATGGGATGAATAAATCTTAAGTTTTATTAGCAGGAATTTTTAGTAAGAAGTTCACTGTCACTCTATATTTAAAGAATCCAAGAATCATATAACATCCATTTTTCAGTGGTTATAATAGTTTATCTGTACTAGAGACGACTAAATTCCTTATCTTTACCCCAGAACAAAGTTCAGGGACTTATTCTGGGTAGGCTTGTGTGTTTGGCTTCTGTTTATCTAAGTGTCAAAATTAACTATCTAAAATAAACAAACACGGGAACCTTGCAGTAATAGGGTAAATAACTGAATAACTGAAGCAACAGTACACCCTTCCCAGAATATAAACTTCCCAGGACAAACATAAGTGGGGTTTCAGAGTATCACTAAAATTCTCTTAGGAAATACAGAAAAGAGAGAGTATCTTAACAGAAATGTTCCTATAAAATTTGGTATAACCTCAAATTTCTAAATTCACAATTAAGAAATTAAGTAAAGAAGTCCCTTATTTTTCAAATGTCACAAATCATTCTGTAAAGTAGATAATCCTTTCAAAAATGAAATAATTAGACCTTAATTTATATTTCTATAGCCAGATTACAATAGATTAAACTGTCATTCTGCCAAGTATTCCTATAACTTCAAAGAGAGAGCAGAGTGGAAATATGAAAATCCTCATAAGGTTCCTCTTCAATATGTTCATAAATCTGATGCTATGTCAAGAGTCCCTGAGACACATCTAGCTTCAGTGATATACTAGGAGGATTCACAGGACTTGTAGTTATACTCACAACTATGAGCTATTACAACCAAAGAATACAAAGCAAAATCAGCAACAGGAAAAGCCACATGGAGTGGAGTCTGGAGTAAATCGAATGCAAGTTTCCAAACTTCCAAGTTTCTCATGGAGTTACAAATAATGTACTTAATTCCCCCAGCACTGAATTGCTATTACATATATGAAATGTTGTCTAATACAGAGTCAGTTAGAAACTCAGTGTCCAAATATTTCACTGGGGGGTGGGGAAGCCTGAACACATAGGTACCCTCTGCCTATAACATACCTAAATTCCATATAGTGAGAAGGAAAGAAAGCATTCAACATAAACCATATTGATTGCACAATTTAATAGAGTAAACCACTCTTATCAGTTAAGGGTTGGCGGGAACACTGCCGAAATCCAAGTTCTCAGATGCAAAACAAGGACCAATTGCAAGCCAGCTTTTTCCAAGGATAGCAGTCTGAGGCCTACTATGCTAAGCCATTTCTGCAGAGATGACTAAATAGAAAGGCCACAAAAAAGCTGATTAAAAATGAAACAGTTCAGTGGCAGAATTCTCATCTGCTATGCTGGAGACCCGGATTCGATTCCCCATGCCTGCCCATGACAAAAAGAAAAGAAAAAAAAATTCTGAGCATCCATACTCAAAAAGATGAAGATGAACCCCGATCTGTCACAATATATAAATATTAACTCAGATGGATCAAAGACCTAAATATAAATCCACAAAACTTTTGGAAGAAAACACAGAGGAAGATCTTCATGACCTTGAATTTGGCAATAAGTTCTTAGATATGACATAAAAAGCACAATCAATAGAAGTAGATAAAACTTTTTGTGCACCAAAAAAAAAACCAAACAAAAAAAAACAATTTTATGCTCCAAAAGACATTATAAAGAAAATAAAAAGACAATCTATAGAATAAGAGAAAATAGCTGCAAATCATATATCTGATAAGGATTTAATATAGAAAATATATATTAAGGGCTCATACAAAACAACAACAAAAAGACAAACAACCATTTAAAAATGGGTAAAGGACTTGAATAGACACATCTCCAACAATAAGCATATGGAAAGATGCTCAACATCATTAATGAATAGAGAAATGCAAATCAAAATCACAATGAGAAAGCACTTCATACAGAGTAGGCTGGTTATAAAGAAAGGTGGAAAATAAGTGTTAGTGAGGATGTGGAGAAACTGGAAACCTTGCGCACTTGGTAGAGATATAAAATGGTGCAGCCCCTCTGGAAAACAGACTGGCAGTTCCTCAAAAAACTAAACACAGAGTTATGGTATGACCCAGCAATTCTACTCCTAAGTATTGATGAACGTTGAAAACATTATGCTAAGTGAAAGAAGCCAGTCACAAAAGACCATATCATTGTAGGATTCGACTTACATGAAATGTCCAGAGTAGGCAAATTAAGGGAGACAGAAAAAAGACCAGTGGTTGCCAGGGGATGGGGGAAGGAGGGAAAGTAGATTCCCTGCTAATGGGTACAGGGCTTATTTTTACATTGGGGGGAGGGGTAAAGAGTACTAAATTACTTTATTTGGAGAAATGGTGCAAATGAAAGAACTTGGTGAATGTTCTGATACAATTTATAGAGAAGATAAAGGTAAATCCAACATGCATGCAGTACCATGGGGACCACAGAAGTCATCCCCGTGACTATGGAGAAGTCAGCATAAGGTTTTAGCTCTCATCATCACTGTTTCCCAGGGTGTGCTTGGCAAAAAAATACTCTGACAAGTCAGATTCCAGGACTCCCATTTTGCACAAGTTAGTTAAGTAGGCACCCAATTCTTTGATGTATTTTACCTGCTCATTCAGGTAATGAGGCTCAATTAAGTCACACAATTGGAGTCGTTCTTGTTAGTGGCGAGTTTGTGCAATTCCAGTTGCACCTGATTCACCCTTTTTTTCAAGTGTAGCTAACACTCCATTGCATTCAGCCCTCTCTATCAGTTCTCACAGTCAGATCTTGATATCCTGAAAGAAGAGTCGATCACCTCATTGGTTCTGCAGCTTCCTAAGTTTCTAAACATGTTCCACTGCCTCACAAGATTGATGAAGAAAATATCTGGCAAAGTTCTTCAAAGCCAATCATCATGGTCAAAGTAGTGAAGATACAAGATAGGTAGACTTAAGAAACATAGAGCTCCAGGTTGATCTGACAATTGATGGTGACATTTGAGTCTTGGCTGTAGTTCTGCCACACCTGTGAGGGGTACTGTGTCATCAAGGCAGGAGGCTGAGGAGAGGGGCAGCCAGGCGGCGCAGTGAGGAAGTGGCAGACGGCTGGCTCAGAGCAACCAGCCAAAGAGGTCAAGTGTCAGATTCTATTCAAGCATTATTTGAAGAACGAAACAGGCTACTCTCTGCAAAGATGTCGGGCCCAGGGCTTATTTTGAGGGTGATGAAAATATTCTAAAATTGATTGTGGTGATAGCTGCACAACTCTGTGAATATACTAAAAAACCACTGAATTGTAGTCTTAAAGTGGGTGAATTGTATGGTATGTGTATATATATATATCAATAAAGGTATTTTAAAATTATATATATTTGAATCAATAAAAAACACCTTTATGTAACAATGCATATTATTTTTTATTTGCAAAACTGAAAATATAAAAATTTATATATTCCTAAAAGTTAATTTAAGGCTTTTGAGGAAGGCCCAAAAAGAGATGATAACTGATGAGAAAAACATTTCCACTTGGAGAATATGGAAAAAAGAAAGAAGCTAAGTGAAATATAAAATATAAAATTAAAAAATTCCTACTGTAAGACAATTTTTATTGTATAAACTTAGTAGAGAACTCTACCGTCATGTCTCTTGCAAAACTGCCAAGTTCAACAAAGTCAATTCAGGCTGAGGTTATTTCCAGTACAATTGTAAAAATTACACAAAAGGAATATATCATTTCCTAAGAATATGATCATGAAAGAGTTAGAATTACAAAATATTAGTTGGAAAGAAACTATGAAGTCAAATTTTTCATATAAAGCAGCAAGTCATCCTACAGGTACCATCCTTGATAAATGATCTACTTAAATATTTTCAGGAGTGGGGAGCTCACTAATTAAAAAGGTAGGTCATGCATTATGGCAAATCACAAAGCCTAGAAGCAAATGAGATCTCTTTATCAAGATAAAACATCATGAAAATGTCTAGTTTACCATCATTCTGCAATGATGTGCCATTTTATAGTTAACTTAGAACAATGTAAGGCTAATTATGTGCAGTGCACTCTGATATTTTCTATTCTTTTTTGTTTGTTTGTTTTAATGGTGGTCAGAGCCTACAGATTAAAAAACACTGATTTAGGAAACTCAGGAGACATAAAACTCCCCAAACCACAGTGGGAGAACAGCTTGGTAAACATTACATCTTTCTGAATTAGAAAAACAGTAGTAAATATGGACCCTTATAGCTCTCAATCCACTATTAACTGTACATCTGGCAGCTACTCTCTCTTATCAGTTGGCTGCACTTTTTTTTTTTTTAATTTGCATATGGGCAGGAGGCACCAGGGATCGAACTCCAGACCTCCAGCACGGCAGGTCGGAGCTCTGCCTGCTGAGCCACGGCAGCCACCCAGTTGGCTGCACTTTTGATCAAACTAAAATTGACTCCAGTCCCTGAATGCTCGATATTAAATTAAATAACTTGGTGGGGGTGGGGTGGAGTTAGGAGGGGGGGTGGGAATGGAGAAGGGGTGGTGATTTTCCATTCCATACACACATATAGTACTTTCATACATACACAGAGGAAAGATGTGTGATTATTTATTTCCTAGAACCAATATTTCTATATATTAATTTATACTTTTGAGCATAGCTATAAACTCTGTGCAATCAGGTTTACAAATGTTCCTGAAAATAAATGCAACCAGCTATTTGTTTGAGAAACACAGATGCACTTGTACTTAACCTCCTACATATTATATTCTCTCTCCATCTTTACACTATCTTTCTTCATAAAATTAATTCCAGTCTTAGCTAAAAATTCTCATTACCCTAACAGAAAAAATATATATATTAATTAACATCATCAACAATTGAAAATGTCAAGATTCTTTTTTAAATGCAATTTTACTGAGGTATGTGATTATATCTTTGATATATATTTGAAATACATAAATATATATTAAATACATTTGAAATCTCTCAGCTACTGAAACTTTATTTTGTCTCATTTCTCTTTCCCCTTTTAGTCGAGAAGTCTTTTTCAATTCCATGATGTAAGCTCCAGTATCATCCCCAGGAGTCAAGTCCCACATTGCCAGGGAGATTTAAACCCCTGGGAATCATGTCCCACGTAGGCAGGAGGGCACTGAGTTTACCTGTTGAGTTGGCTTAGAGAGAGAGGCCATATCTGAGCAACAAAAGAGACTTTCGAGGAGTGACTCTTACACATAAAATTAAGTAGGCTTAGCTTCTCCTTTGCAGGTATGTTTCATAAGGGCCAGCCCTAAGATTTGAGGGCTCGCCTATTAAATTGGTAGTCCCCAATGCTTGTAAGAATATCAGAAATTCCCCAGGTGGGGAAGTTTAATATTTCCACCTTCTTCCCAGTCCCTTGATGGGACTTTGCAAATACTTTTTATTATCTTCTGCTCAGATTACTCTGGTATGTATTGGGGCATCACACTAACTTGTAGGAACCAACAAAATCTCATGTCCTATTCAAGGTCCCATGTAATTATGATGTTTGAGTAAACTGACCATACAAGTTAAATTAGATAGTGTGCTACAGAATATATAAATTTTGCACCAAATAAACACCTCATCCTTTGGTCGCACAGAGAAGTTGAAGTTTTAAAATGCAGTCAATATCCCAGTCTCTCCAGAACATCAACTACTTCCATCCCCCATCCTATATTATCAACATCCCATTTCAACATGAAGAAGTTAGAACGGGCATAGCCCAAATACTCCTAAAGAGTGGGAGAAAGATCAAAGGTGATAGTGGAGTTGAGAAGGTAGGGTTTATCAAATGAGTATGATTGCTGAATCATTATATTGATAATTCTTTTAGTCTCCAGTATTTGTAGAGCAGCTAGAAGTAAAAATCTAAAATTGTGGAATAACTCTGAAATCTGTTCTACAGCTAATTGGTACGATGTGCTTTGAAATATATTGTTTTTTTGTATATATGTTATTTTTCACAAAAAAGAAAAAAGTCGATTTTGATGATAAATGCATAGCTTTATGAAAAAATAGAGGAAAAAAATATAGTCAATATTTCTTTATCCTTTAGTCTGATTCATCTTAGTCCTAACCAGATCAGCTTAATTCATATTTCTAACTGAAGTCTGATCTCTTTTTCATCTTTTTTAATAGTTGCTTTATGGGGTAATGCTGACTTGCATACCTGCAGAACTCTAGCTCTCAGTCTCAGGTGTCACAATGATATCTGAAGTTCCAGGAAATTTCCAAATTATATACTAAAAGCCCAGCATCTCAGAATTTAGAAATAACAGTTACAACTCCGGAAGAGATGTGAATGCTAATAAGAGCTTACAGTCTGGGAACTTTTACACTAAGCCTTCCTCTGATAACCTATGCTCTCGAATTCAATTCTCAGAGTTTGCACACTGTAGTTAGTCCATATTATTGAGGCATTATAATATCTGTCTTTTTTGTTCCTAGCTTATTTCACTCAACATACTGTCCTTGAGGTTCATTCACCTAGTTGCATGTCTCACAAGTTCACTCCTTCTTGCAGCCATTCAATATTCCACTGTATTTACATACCACAGTTTGCCCTTCTGACAATCAGTCAATGTACCTTAGGCCACCTCCATCCATTGCAAATCGTGACTACTGTCACCATAAACATCAGTGTGCATATGTTCACTCATGTCCGTGCTTTCAGTTCTTCCTAGTATATACCTAATAACGGGGTTGCTGGGTCATATGGTAACTCTTTACCTAGCCTCCTGTGGAACCACCAAATCACCCTCCAGAAGGGCTGCACCATACTACTTCTCTACCAACAGTGACTAGGTACATCTCTCTCTCCACATTTTCTTCAGCACTTGTACCTTTCTGTTTATTTTTAAATAGTTTTATTCACACCATATAATCCATCCTAAGTAAATAATCAATGGTTCCCAATATTATCACATAGTTATGTATTCACCACCACAATCTATATGAAGACATTTCCATTTCTTCCACAAAGAAAGAAGAGGAAAAGAAAAATGAAGATTAAAAAATTTTAAAATAATAAAATAAAAAGAAGCAACAACACCAAGAATCCTGTACCCCTCCCTTATATTCACCCCTTCTCGATATTCAGCTTTAGTATGTTGCCTTTGTTTACACTTAATGGAAGCATATTAGTGTTACTGTTAATTATAGATCCTAGTTTGCAATGACTGTATTTTTTCCATATACCATCCCATTTTCAACATCTTGCACTGTTGACATTCATTTGTTCTCCCTCATGTAAAAACATTCTTAAATTTTTACATTCAATCACCATCATTATGCACTCTAGGTTTTGCTAAGTTATACAGTACCAGTCTTTGTCTTCTATCTTTTCTTCTAGTGTCATACATGCCCCTAGCCTTCCTCTTTCAACCATACTCAAATTCAGCTTTGTTCAGTATACTTACAATATTGTGCTACCATCAGATAGTATTGTGCTATCCATTTCTGGATCTTAACAATCAATCCTGCTGAACACTCTATAACTCCTTCAGCATCAAGTGCCCAATCTCTACCCTCTTTCTATTTCCTGATAACCTGTTTTCTCAACTTTAACTCTCAAAGTTCACTCATTAATGTTAAAAGTTCATATTAGTGAGACCATACAGTATTTGTTCTTTTGTTTCTGGCTAATCTCACTCAACATAACGTCCTCAAAGTTCATCTATGTTGTTCTATGCATCATAGCTTTATTCTGATAAAGCATATCTTATTTTTTCTCTTTTTACCCTTACCAACAGACTTCATTTCTATTTTCTTCTCCAGATCTCTCTCTCCTGTATTTTCCTATCTATCTGTAGTGCTCCCTTTAGTATTTCTTACAGAGTAAACTCTTGTTCACAAACTCTTTCAGTGTCTGTATGTCTGAAACTATTTTAAACTCTCCCTTATTTTTGAAGGACAGTTTTGCTGGATATAGAATTCTTGGTTGGTAATTTTTCTATTCATTATCTTAAATTATTCAGAGCACTGCTTTCTTGCCTCTATGATTTCTGCTGAGAAATCTGGACATAGTCTTATTGAGCATCCCTTGTTATGTGATGGATCACTTTTTTCTCGCTGCTTTCAGAATTCTCTCTATGTCCTGACAATCTGACATATCTGACAATCTGATTAGTAAGTGTCCTGGAGTAGGTTTATTTGGATCTATTCTGTTTGGGGTATGCTATACATTTTGGATCTGAGATTTAATGTCTTTTATAAGAGATGGTAAATTTTCAGTGATTATTTCTTGCATTATTCTTTCTGCCCCTTTTTCCTTCTCATCTCCTTTTTAAACACCCATAACACATATATTCCTGCACTTCATGCTGTCATTGAATTCCCTGAGACCATGTTCATATTTTCCCATTCCTTTCCTATCTGATTTTTTCTGTGTAGGATTTCAGATGTCCTGTCCTCTAGTTCACTAGTTCTTTCTTCTGCCTCTTCAAATCTGTTGTTTTAAGTCTCAACTGTGTTTTGCTTCTCTTCACAACCACCATAGTTAAACAAACTGCTTCTTGTGAACTGAACCTTCATCTTCAACCTTATTCCAGTAGTTCTAAATGCAAGGACTTCAAAAAAATATTTACAAGGGAATATTTGCATTTTGGGGTAGGAAATAGCCACATTTTCTGTTTAAAAGGAAAAATATGGAAGCATGACAGATTTCAAAATCAAAGAAGCCTGATGAATGAATGTCTCTTCAGCATCCTATCAGAGGTAACTGTTGTCCAGCAGCTACTTATTCCTTTAAGGAAAAGAACCATAACTTCAATCCAGTTAAATAATTGCCACTTCCCACATGAAACATTTATTCTATACAGCATTGACATCAATGAAATTAAATCACTATGAAACAAACAAAAAGAGAGGAACCAATTCAGGCTAGAGAGAGCTGTTCTAAAATATATAACAATCCAGACCACTACTATATGTACCAGTTGACAGGCAATTTGTCTTATTTGAAAATGCCAATTACTGAAAAACCAATCTCTTCCTTGTCAAGATTTCAGAAAAGCCCAGACATGTAACTGTATTTCAGAAACTACGTTCAAAAGACTCTAGATTTTTTAATAACTCAGAGTTGTCTTCAATCCTGTTCAATCTCTTCATCATTAAAAATACTAAAGTACTCATCTACAAATTTATTTTTGCATGTAATTAGATATTTCCCTACCAGGACTGCTATATAACATTGTATATTGTTCTATGCAGTGATTCCTATCCCTAATCCTAAGCACATCCATGCCCTTTAAAACAAAAGTAACTGGAATGAAAAAGGAAAGATTATCATAGTTTCAAAAACGTTCCTGAATTAATGAATATTTTAACAGTGACGTCTATTTCCAAGCAGAAATTTTTCCATACATCTATAATTGTAAACAAAATGTACTCCAACAAAATTTCTTAAAATAGTGATTTCTTTTTAATCCAACTGAATAGACTCTTTTTAGTCTGAACTAACATTAATTGCCATTAAGACACCTAGCCTTAATAAAAAAACATAACTTCATGACTTAACCTGCTATTTTTATCTTTTTCCTATTACTATCTCTCTGGTCACTCCTTAGCCCCCTCATGGACTTGTTAAATGTTATTTCTCTCCAGGGTTCCATTCCAAACTCCTTGTATTGACTCTACACTGCATCCCTAGAACAACTCATTGACTTCAAATACCAAGCAATCACTAACTGCTTGCAAATCTCAAACCAAGATCTCTTTCATGTGCTTTAGACTAGTATATCAAATAACCATCTATATATTTTAACTTGGAATAATCTCAACCATCATATACTCGGTATTTCCCAAAATGAATTCATCATTTTCCATCTTACTCCATCCTCCAACTTGTCCCCCCCCCCCCCCCCCCCCCCCCCCCCCCCCCCGCCTTGTAAATGACAGGGGCAAGAGAAGTACAACTGAGAGGCAGGACAGTGTGAAGGTTAAAAGCATGAACTTTGGAGCCAGATTATATGGATTTAAATCTCAGCTCCACATTTACTGAATGTATGACTTTGTGGTTTTGGCACATTATGTTTCTAAAAGCAAAACTTAAGTCAAATATTACAATATATCATTAGCCTCTTCCTCTTATTCAATCTCTCATTTTCGTGTAAGTCAAATTTTCTCCTTGAAATTTAATCCAAGATGTTCATATCCCCCACACCTCATGATTTCACCTCCACTAGGACCCACCTGCACTATATAACTGCCGATTTCCAAGGGAGATTACATTAACAATAGCCCTAAATAGCCTGGAAGTACAGTAAAGATGACATTTAGACATAGGCCTTGTTTGCCTACAGACCTGGAATGGTAACACTCTGGAATATCCTAGACGGCTGCTACCTAAAACAGCTGGAAATGGCTATATAATTTTCAGCCTCAGAGAGCCACAGAATAGGACCTGGTCAACCTCAAAGCAGCAAACTGGATTGAACACTTGAGAACTACTTTCTCAAATAATTCAGCTTCCTTTAGTACGTTTTTAACAAAGGTGAAAATCTGCAAAGTAAATGACTGTGATAAAATGACAAATATTCTTAAATTAGAATCTGAGAAAAAGAATAGATACACATCTTGTTGAACATTAGATAACATCTAATCTAGGATCACATTAGTGTGGAGATCCAGAGCCCCTCCTCCATATGGGGAATAAGTAACTGCATTTAGCTGCCTACAATAACCAGGACAAAAATTAAAGTATCAAATCTTCTCAGAGAGTGGGGGATGGGTGGGGTGGTGGAAGAATGTATAGATGGTATCATTAA
>PVIY010032633.1:0-28822 GCA_004026745.1 Myrmecophaga tridactyla
TTTTTTTTTTTTTTTTTTTTTTTAAAAGGAAGTGCTGACAGATCGTAACGGAAGATCTGTATGGTGTAGTATAGGATTTTAAACCTTTTTTCTTTTTATGCAGCATTTACAAGTGCAACTCATTCTCTTCAGCAATATAAATCTTGTAGGTGTTTTTTTCCCCTCCTCTTTTGGTCTCACTATGAGATTCACTTATAGTGATAGCCAGGAGTTTAGTGTTAGATCCTAGTGCAGGGACTTAACTGTGTGGGTACTCTTTGAACCACTGATTTTCTCAAGGGCGAAAGTCAACGGAGTCTTCTTAACTTACAGGATTACTATAAAGATATTGAGATCATATGTGTACAGTGCCTGGCATGTTCTAGGTTTTTGGTACATTATAACATAAAGATTGTTTTATTTAAATAAGGGGAAACGTGTCTAAGCCAAGTGACTCAGAGTTCACAAGTCTTAAAAACACCTTGGTAGCATTGTAAAAATGAGTTTATCACTTTCTTTATAATAAATTTAGTGTTCTTGAACTATAAGCCAGTTTAACCAAAGTAAAACCAGATACAAGGCCAAAAAAAAGCTATACCTGTCAAAACTTTACTGTGGTAGTAGTTTTTGTTTTAGGACACGCTTGTTTCGTGTTAAGGAAACATGTCCTGTAGAGTAAGTAATTGTTTAGTAATAGATTCAGATCCCTGACTTAAGAATAAGTTTCTTCAGTTCCTAGAAATCTTTAGGGTAGTTCTACTATCGGATTCACCAGAAAACCAACATGGGAAAGTACCTTGATGAGTTTTAGAAAAGTAGGTGCTTTATGAAAATATAAGTTTTTCTGGTAATGGGTTGATTATATTGTGTATGCCATAGATAGATATCTCATTTTAGGGTAATCTTTTCAAGTTATATTCTTTGGACTTTTTGTCATTTTTTCCCCCTATTCTTTTTCCAAAGGGAAAAATAGTAGTTTCTGATGAAAGGAAAAACCAATCATTTCACACTTGGGAAAATAAGTAAAATAGTACTTATATAAATCATTGTCATCTCTGTGAGTGAGGCTGCTCCATAGCGTACCACCCATCCACAGTCTTGGTTTAGGCTTCTTGTCTAAGCGTAGCTATTAATAGCAGCTCTCTTGACTTTCATACGCATCCTAGTTTGGATGATAGAATCTAATCTAATCGTCTACCTTCTATGCCTTATTGCTGGGAAAAAGAAAATCCCAAAACTGATTCTCACCCTTGTATATATTGTATTATGACTTCGTGATCTTTTTATCTCTGAGTCTAGTTACATAATTAACATTTCTTACTAAGTCTCTTGTCTGAATTTTATCTTCATTCAAGCCTTTCCCCACAGATACTCCATGATAAGGAATGCTCTTGTGGTTTTTATCTCTAGCTGCAGAACTGTTTAGGAATTTAGATGGGTTATTCAGTTTCTGAAAGCATTTTAGTTTAGATATATATACCTGGCATGTATAAACCCTATGCCTCAAAAATTCTTATCAAAGCATACAGTTTCTTTCTCATTCATTTCTTTCCCACTCTTGAAGACAAAGAGTCTACTTTGCTTTAGTCCCAACAATATTTTCATTGAGACAGAGAAATCAGGTACTATTTTAGGATGAGTTTTTAATCTTGCTAAAAATATATGGCAGTCAGCCAGATATAAGGTGTGCCCTTTCAGAATTCTAAGAAAGAAGATTTGCTTCATTGAGTGAAGAATGTCTTTTCTTGTTAATGTTGCTGAAAACCAGAGTGTCTGCTAGGTCAGAGCCTGCTTTATTAGCTATGAACTTCTAAGGCAGTGTGCTAATTGGCTGGCATTTTGCACAGTGTCTACAAATCAGACAAAAGCATAGACTGTGACCTTGCTTTGGATGGTGGGCCATTTTAAAAGCTCCCAGTCGTAGACTCCCTCCCTCATATTCCCTCTCTGGTCATGGGCTAGGGAGGATGCTGCAGCAGAGAATTTTAGTTAGTTGTTTAATTGATTATCAAGTCAGTTATACACGTGTACATCCTGTGTTGGCAGTTCCAAAACCTTCTTTCTCTGGGGTTACTGGTCTGGAGGACTAACCTTGTTCACAGTGACTAAACTGAAAATACTTTGAGTACTGGCTTGTGTGTCTAGTTTGTGGAAAGTTTTATATTTTGGAACTGGCAAGAAAGGATTATTTGTGGACAGATGACTATGCATTTGTCTCCGTCGGAGTAGTTCTGAGAGAGGCTCTTGGGGGGGGGTCATCAGTTTTACAGATGCAGCATGGCATTGTTTCTCCCTTTGCTTGGGGAGTAAAGTGACAAGCTCTGGGGAGGAAGGAAGGATTCTGGGTGGTCTGGACTGCAGTGGTAACCACACTGTTCTTGATATTTTAAAATTTATTGTAATATTAAGTTTATTTTTCATGCTTTGGTTTAAATTTCCCTTCGGTCTTTCCCCTCTATATTTTAGGCCATTTAGGTTTGTGGGAATAATACCACCCCAACTTGACTTGGAATAGAGATTTCAGAGTTGGGGGAAAGAGGTCTACCAATTTGGTTTTGGGAAATATCATAAAGGAACTAGAAGATGAGACCTAGTTAGAGAGGGGGGAAGAATTTTTTACTTCTATCTATGATTTTTACTGTCTTTTCTAGTTACCCTGTCCTCAAAATCTAGAGCTCTAGAGGTCTGGTCCTAGCTGTAAACTAAACCAGCAGTGTGATCACCCAATCTTGGGACCTGTTTTCTCATTTGCAGAATAAAGAGATTAGTTACGTTTATCTCTGAAGTTTTCAGTCTCTAACTTGGCTTAGTTGGCCATTTAATAAAATATTTCTTGTACACAGTCAGAGAAATCAGAGTATTAGATTATTAGAGCTGGAAAGGACCTTGGACATTCCTTGCCCGTACCTGTTTTTTTCTTTTCTTCCAATCTTAGAAAACCATGGCATGGAGAAGTTGAATTTTTTCCTGATATCATAGAGGGTTGGTAGCTGAGCTGGGTCTCTGGGCCAGAGGAGGTACCTTGTTCGTGGTCTACTGTTTGCTTCTTTACACCACACTGTTGTCCTACTAGACATTTCTCCCCCATTGCCCTGACTGCCCTTCTCTCATGGTTTATTCTCTCTTGTACAGAGGATATTTCAGTTGTTTATTTTGTGGCTTAGCCCATTTTACACATGTCAAACCACTAATTCTTGAGGAAGGCATGCTGTAACAAAGTACCATACAATGAGTGGCTTAAAACAAGAGGAATTTATTGTGTCACAGTTCTGGAGACCAGAAGTCCCACAGTCAAGGTACAGGCAAAGCCATACTTCCTCTGAAGTCTGTAGGGCCTGGTGGTGGCTTGCTGGTGATCCATGGCATTTTTTGGCTTTTGGCATTGTTCAATCTCTGCCTGTTAAGTGGCCTACTTCTCTGTGTTCACATCTCCTCTTTTCATGAGCATGCCGGTCATATTCAGTTCGGTCCCACTGTAATTCAGTTTGGTGTCATCTTAACTGATATTTTCAAAGTTTATTTCCAGTCGGGGTCACATTCATAGGTCAGGGATTAGGACTTGAACATACCTTTTATGGGGGACACAATGCAGTCCGTAAGAGTGGCCTTTCCATTGCTTATTTAGGCACCCTGTCTTTTCCATTAGGTAGAAGGTTTTGTTACCTGTTGGGTGTGAGCCAGTACTGTGGAGGGGACCTCAGCCTTGGCTGCATGATGGAATCACCAGGGGGGCCTAAAACTACTGATGCCTGGGTCCTATCCAGAGATTGATTTAGTTAGTCTGACCTGGGACCTAGACCTTGGATTTCTAAAACTCCCTGAGTGATTCTGATGTGCAGTCATGGTTGAAAGCCACTGATGTGTAGGATCACCTTGAGAGGAAAGACATCATCAGAGATCGATATATGGAAGGTAATTATCACTTATAGTGCTTTTGGTGTTAGAGAACATACCAAATCAGAAGGAGTAAACAGTAATAATGTGTATTACAGAAGAGGGGCTGGTACAATTCAGTTGGTAGTAAACGGTGGCATCAAGCATATAGGTTCCTTCTTTCTTTCTATTTTGTATTGCTCAGGGACTTGGCTTTGCCAAACTGCGCAGATAAAAGACCATTCCCCCCCCCCCCCCGCCCGAAAGGTATAGGAAACCTTTCTCAGAAGCCACCCAGCCCCTGATCCCCTTCTGTTTCATTGGTCAGAGCTGAGTCACACACTGATGCCTTAACCATCCCCTGGCTGGGGGAATGGGTCCACCTACTTGGCTTCTACTTAACGGGATTTACCCTTGCTGCTTGGAAATAGGGTTAGCTTCCCCTGAGTTACAAAATCGGGGTAAAGAAGGGAAAGTGTTGGCTGAGTGGACCATCAGCAGTGGCTCTCGCAGGATGTTCTTCCAGGGGATCTTAACCTCAGTGGCTTATCATTTATTAAATATCTGCTCTCTTAGCACTGTCGTGGGGATTCTGGTATCTGCTCATATGTGATTATCCCCTTTGCATTTGGTGAAATAGCTCAGTGGCAGCGTGAGCACATTAGTAATACAGGAAGTAGATTGGCAGGTTCCTGGCACAGGTTCCTTGAATCTGAGGATATTAGCTATCATCTTCAAAAGACCACATTGACCTGGTGTTGAATTTTTATTTACTGACACATTATTTCTTGGATAGTTCGACAAGAGAAATTCTTGCCTAGCATATGTAAATGGTTTTAGCAAATCTTCAACACTTAGGTTATGCTAGCTGTAGCTAATATGTGTTGAATGAAGGAATTTCAGTTTGTTCCAGTAGCTGTGGCTCAGTTTGACATATATTCAGAAGCACAGTCAGCATCTAAAAGAGCCTCTCCTATCTGGCTGGGAAATTGTACTCCCTTAACAATAATGAGGGAGCTGCTTCTACTGCCATAGCTAACATCATACGAGCTCTACAGAGTATTCCCTTGTCCTTCGTGCTCCTTCTCTGTTGTTTATATCCAGTTCCCTGCAAGGAATTTCATTTTGGTTTTGTAGGCCTATAACTTTGTCAGCATAGACTTGTTCTCACCTCTGGGTAGGGTTTTTGTGGTCACCTACAGGACAACTACACCAGCTATCACAGCAATTGTACTTCTTCTCTTTACAGACATTTCAGTTACTTATTAGTAAACTTGCTTTCTGAAGAGCTATATTCTTCGTAAACTTGCTTTGTGAAGAGCTATATTCTTCCCAATAACTTGTATTTATTTCCTTTCACCCTTAATACATTCATCCTAATGTTGCTTTTTTGATTGACAATTGAGAGCCCTTGGGTCCTGGAGGGTTGACTGATGCGGAATTAGTTCCTGGTCCCTTCAGGAGAGAGTGAAGTGGTTTAGCGCTTTCCTTTTGAAAAGCTAGAGGTTTTATTGGTACATTTGAGAGTTCTCTGTCAGTGTTGTGATGATTCATCTTTGGAAGAATAAATTAACATCTAGGTTACTTTTTTCTCTTTTCCTCCTCTTTGTATATCTAGAATTCATGTTTGAATCGAATTTTTAAGACGCAAATGTTCTGTTATAAAACTCCTTACGACTTTTTTTTTCCATCCTTTGCAAGCTTGGTGCACAGGTAACTGAAGAGAGTATTCTAATTTTTACTTGCCTTGCTGTAGTGGCAAGGGTCAGATATCTTGAGATATTTCTTTGTCCAAAGGGAAAGAAGATTGTTTTTTTTTTTAAAAAAATTGTGAGACGATTTAAAATGAAACATACTCAAATAGTTTTGCTAGCTGTGCAGGTATTGAGGAAGTATTGACATTTTGGTATTTGGTGAATGTTGGTTTACTATAGACTGAATTGCTAAATATGACTTCTATAACCAGTTAAATATTTCACATATTTAATGACTTGTTACACTGGTGTAGGTACTTAACTTAGTTTACCGAATTTTCATTATTTTTGGTCAACTTCATATGAGATTGGCTTTCTGATTATATGCTTCAGTTGCATCTGCTGACTTCCTGTCATTATACCTGGAGTGGGTGGAGACTGGTCAATGGCAGGGTTTACTATAGACCAGTACTTAGAGAAGCTCATCACCTATATTTTGTGTATGTTTTTCTCTTGTGCATAGCCAAGACTGAACTAGTTCATAGCCGAGACTGGTATAGAGTAGTATATAGGTTTTAAAGTCATTATCGATTATGTATTTTAAATAAGTGTGATGAGGTGGAGTTTGGCTTGTGCTAAAATGTTTGGTAGAAAACATTGGTTAAAAGTGCAGATTGATTTACGGCGCTTTGAGTTAAGTGGAATGCTGTTAAGTTCATGTTCAGCACTGAGGTGTGGCATGAAGACTTCTTGCCTTTCTCTCCTTTGCTAAGTGGATCTAGACACTTTTCTTTTAGAAAGTTCAAATCCATTCTGAAGCTGATAGACTTGTCCTTAGAGGAAAGGGGGCATAAATATGCCAAATGCAAAACCACAATGATTTCTTTGATTGCAGGGACCTTTGGGCCAGCTTGCGGTAAGAACTTGCCTTTAGAAGATCCTTTGGTCCCATCAGTGTCTCCCTCTGCTCAAAGGGATGGCAGCCCATTGGACCAGTGGGCACATGACTCTGGCATCGACAAACTTCCAAGGAGGTAAGCTCCTCTGGCAGTGCTGCCCAGATAGATGTGCTGCTTTCCTTATTGGTCCTGAGCCTGCCTCCATTCATACCTCATGCAGACTTGGTCAGGAGAACTTCAGGCTGCTGTCTTAATTCCAGCTAAGGCCAGGGTTCAGCCACTTCAGGTAACAAGTAGCCCTTCTTCCACTGAACTCAGAAAGTGAGTTGAGTGAAAGAAAACTATGGCGGCTTTCTCAAGTTAAGGCTAGGAATTACCGTGGCCTCTGGTGATAGTGGTCTTGAACTCATGGATAATTCTTTGTGGCTTTGTGCCCTTAGCCCACAGCAAATTGGCTTAATTCTGGCCACTTTGAGCCATTGTTGGAAAGGGTGTATTTTCCTTCTTGTTTGTATTAGGGAGAAACTATCAACAGGGTTGCTATTAAATTGCTCTAGTGGTAACCCCTGCCTGAGTGCAAATTTCAGAGACCAAGTTCTGCTCTAATGCATAACTCAGGGTGGGCACAGTGGGCAAGAAATTTGTCACGTCTTAGAAATGAGATATTTGGTAAAGTTGTTGACTAGAAAATGGATCATAACTCTGGGAAAGCTTGGTTGTTGTTACCTGGAGAAAGAGTCTTCTTTCTCCTGCTTCAGTTCTTAAAAGAATCACTATCAGAATAAATCACCAGTGTTTCCTAGTGCCTTTTTGTTTCTCTTGTTGCTGCTGTTGTTTGTCTTTAACTAATACCTTAATTAAAGTTGCAGAGTTGAAAGAGGTGACATTTTTAACTTGTATCTTTGGGAAAATATGCTGAGAGTGAAGTTTTATTTTAACTGCTCAACTTAAAAAAAGAAAAAAATCTTTAGAAGTTTAAGTTTGCTGCTGAGAAATGGATTTTAACGCAAGTGTGATCTTTCAGACTTTATTAATAGGCTTTCCATTTCCCTTTTTGACAAATGACCTGGAGTGTGAGTCTGTAGTTGTAGAGAGTTTTTACATGGTGTGTTCTGTAGAGTGTAAGATTTGCTGTGCAGAGTAGTTGCAGGGTTTACTGACTTTTTGCTCTGGTCAGTGAGATTTGTTGCAGTTTAGTGGGGGACAGTCAGGCATCTCACTGTAAAGATTTCCCATATGACCAGTTGTATGCCCTTTAAAAAAGGGAATGAAAATCTTCAGTGTTACCTTTTCTTTTTCTTTGGTTTTTTTTTCTAACCCATTTAAATTATCTTTTTTATAGTCACACTTAAATGCAGCTTCTGTAAAACTCAGATTAGTTGGACGCAAGCATGCATCTTGAAGATTATCTCCTACTTTTGACTTGTTCGTTTACTTTTCATACCGCCTACCCCACCCCCACCCTCCCTCTCCGCATTATATTTACTTTCTAAGAACATTAAGCCACCTGTAATCCCTTATGCTTTTTAATGAGCTTTCTGAATACAGCAGCAGCAGCTTTAATAAAAGGTAGTAATATAGTGAACTTTCATATGATATTGGGGAGTTATGAAATGAAGCTTATTAAATGAAGTTAATTCCAGCTTCACTTCTTGTTTCATAATGTGCCAAGTTTGGTATTATTTTGGTTTTAATCAAGTCTCGGCCTCCATCTTATATTCTGGAAATGACCCTCAGTCCAGTGGCGTTGCTGTCAACAAGTGTAGCTCCTTCTTAGCCTCTGCCTCCCTTCTTCATTGAGCAATAATTTACCGTGTCCCTTCAGCCTCACTACTGCAAGTGTGCAGAGTTGTGTCCGTCTTTAACCTGTTTTTTAAAAATACTGTTTTGACAAATGGGTATCTCTTTTCGAAAACTGTATTTATTTGGCAATTGGGATCAGAACTGGAGCCTCCTGAGCACACTTAACCAGTTCTTAGTTATTCCATACTGAAAGAAAAAAACATTAAAAATATTTCTAATACATTCAGTATAAAATGTGTGAGCCCTTAATTACCTGGTATCTAAAATTTCTTTGCCCATAGGTAATCCTCTCAGGTATTTGCTTTTTAAAAAAGTGTTAATTAAATTTCAAGTGTGTAAAGAAGGTATTTGGGTTTTCTGGTGCCACCCTTTCCACGTCAGTAGCCTATCAGGACTATTGAAATCACTTTGTGTTTGGGTCTGAAGGTGTGTTATGCACTAACTTTTGCTCCTTCTTGGTCTAAAACTGAGTTTCTAGGGTGCTGGGACCCAGCCTCAGGTGTCATCTTTGCCTCTTGCTGCTGTCATTTCACTGACTTGGAGGTCTGCAGTGCCTGCTGCTCCGCCTCGGGCTGGGGATGCAGACCTGGGCACGCTGGGCACAGGCCCTGCACACTGAACTTTTTAGGTGTATGAGACAAAGAGACAAAGAACTTGGCTGTTGTAATCCTGAATAAATGTTATGATGGTCGTTTGACAGAGGTCTGCTTGAGGAATACAGGAGGGGACAACTTATCAGGGCAGGAGCAGGAGAGGGGTGGCTAAGGCAGAGTGAGACGGAGTCCAGAGCTTTCTGGATCAGAGTTTCTTGAAGTTTCTCCAACACTGGCCTTATAAGGGGCTGGGGCAGCTGCTCAAAGACAAGACCCTTTAAATCGGCATAGGGGACTAGCAGAAGCCTAGGCAACAATACCCTGGGACAGAGGGGAGGAGTTGGGAGAAATTTAAGAGTGGAGACCTGGGAAATTTCTCCATGAAGACCCTGAACTAAAAGAGTGAAAGGAAAAGCTGAACCGGCATTTTGGGGCCATCTCAGTGAATGGTCATTTAGGTGAGCTGCTTATCATGTCTGTCTTTTGAATGGTATTCAGTGTTAGATCAGTTCTCTGCATGTTTTCAGTCATTGCATATAGTATTGGCTATCTGCTTCTAAAAAAAAAATCACCTAAAAACGAATGTTTGACAAGGTGGTTTGCAGCCACTTTGCAGACCCCAGTACTCGGTTGTTCCCAGTACTCATCCCCCTCCCTCCCACCCCTTACTGACTGAGGAAGAGGAGGTGGGTTGTTCCATGCAAGGCCTTTTAGATACTTTTGCAGGAAACATTAGGGAATGTGCAGATTATGTGTGGCTTTCCGTTTGTGGCTGCCCTGTTCCTGGCAGATAGTTTCATGACTCCAGACTGAAGCTTTGCAAGTGGACCCTACTTTGGTTCTTGAAAACTGAATTGTTTTTAGCCGCTTTGGTTAATTAGAGACTTAAGAATTTCAAACTACACATAAGTGTGATTGATGTGATATAAATATTATTAGAACTCTCTGCTGTGGTTTAATTTTCTTTTCTTATTTTGCATTCTTATTTCAGAGTTTAAGCAGTGACTTGAATGACCAAATTGATTCTATTTTTTTTTTTTTTTAATTTGCATATGGGCAGGAGGCACCAGGGATCGAACTCCAGACCTCCAGCACGGCAGGTCGGAGCTCTGCCTGCTGAGCCACGGCAGCCGCCCCCAAATTGATTCTAGAAAGACTGTGTGTTGGCTGGTCTGACATGGGTTTGCATGCTTTACTTACATATGTGGTAAGAAAAATTGTGGGCAATTGAAGACTTGGAGGTGTTTGACTTTGTGTAGATGTGCAGTTTAAAAAATGCCAGCAGCCTGTTTTTGTGAGTCTCTTAAAGCAATGAAACTTGCCATTAATATTTCTCATACTGTTTTTCATTAGGCTGAGCCTACCTAACATCTGTCTGTATGCTGAATCTAACTTATCACAGACACATAACTGGGCTCATGTATTGAGGGGATGGGGATTGGGGGTGTGTGTGAGGTGGAGTGAACGTGGGGGAGCTGTTCCACAGGGGATTTCAGACTGGTGAGCACTGGCTAGAGATGAAGTGCTCAGTAGGTAGGTTTGAGCTCAGGCGGTGCTTCTGAAGGAGTCCTGTTCTTGAAGATGTTCCTAGGTATGCTGCCTGATGAGTGAATTTAGCATGGTAGATTCAGCAGATTTCCTTCACACTCAGATTGTGAGACTCTCTAAGGGGATTTAATAGGGACCCAATCTCCCTCTCTCCTCCACTCCCCTTTTCTTTAATGGTAAAATTCACTTATATACAAAGGACATGGCGGCTCTCAGTCTTTGAGTTTCTCCAGCCAGCACGTTTGGAATATGAGACCTTAGGTTACCTAGAGCATGGTTGTCAAGTTAGTATCTCCTGATTTAATTTTAAGTTAGCACTAAGAGTTTTTTCCAGGTCACCTGCTCTTGTGCTCTTTTTTTCTTTTTGAAAAGCATTTCTTAAAAATACTGTGTTTTTAAAACTGGATGAAATGCAAAGACCATAAGGTATTAAAATAAAGGCAATTACTGAAATAGTTTGTTGTTTTAAATAGTTTTATTTTTCACTAAATTGTTTTCAGAGCAGTACTGTGGAATTTGAAGGGAAGTAAACGGCAAGGTATTTATTTTTGTTCTATTCCGTAGGAAGCACAAAGTGTTGATAGCATGTACAAAAAAACCTCTATCAGTGATACCCACATTAGGTTAAAATGTTAATGAACAGACGTTATTGCTGGATTTGAGGGTGTTCTGATTAACACTATTAATCTAAAGTCTTTTTGCCTTAATTTTCCTTGAAATCTATCTAAAAGATATTTCTAAGATTTCCTTTGCCTTAGTTAGGTAGTTTCACTTTTTGTTTATTTAATAAATGCTTGAAAGTTAGGGAGCCCTCCATTCCAGGCACTGTGTTAGGAGTTTGAGCAGGATAGAAGTGTTCCCTGCACCGAGTCTGGGGGGGCATGGCGCTCTCTCATCAGAATTTGTAGTGTCCGGGGTTGGCCCTTCGTTACTTCTTTATGGTTTAATGGTTGGCTCGCTTTGCCTGCTTATTCTGTTTGTACTCATCTAGTCCATGGTTTTAATTCTACTACCTGAGCTTCCAAATCTCTGCGTCTGCCCTACGGGCTCTCCTAAATGTCCAATGGGAGCCTCACACCCAACATATGTAGAACAGTGAATTATTTTCTTTGATTTGCTAGATCTCAGTGAGTCAAGCATTCCAATTACTGAGGGATTGTTTAGAAGGTGGCTTGTTGAAGGGAGAGGTATGCACCAGGAGTGCATGGCAGGGGGGCTTTAAAAACTTCAGAGACCCCTGACCCACTGCCGACCTGGAATCTGAAGGAATCTCTGCACTGTTTTAAGAACTACCCAATTTAAAATTCTTGAGGAGGAGAAGCCCATTGGGCTATACATTGAAGATATGTTAAAAATGTATCTTCATACATATCAAGAACAGTAAGGCCTTTATTGGATGTGTTCTTAGGAAAACCATGTTGAAGGCCCTCGTGAAATCATAAATGTCTTGTTTCTTGGAGGTAGAATCTGGAGGCAGAATTACCAGAACATTTTTCACCAGTGGCTGTAGTTGGTGTCTTAGCCTGGCTCCTCAGGTCCTCTTTCTTCTTCCCCTTTCTGTCACGCCGGCTTCTGGGGTATCTTGTCTGGCTCTGAAGAGTGGAGAGCTCTGGCAGGTTGACTGAGGGGCAGGGAAATACCTCTTGTCATTTTTTTCAAAATGTCTGGTGGGGAGACAGTATGGGAGGAGGAACCAATGAAGCTTTTATTTGATAGACCCTTGTTGAATTCCTGTTGCATTGCCAGATGTGCTGGCCCTAGATGTTTTTCATATACCATTTATTGGGTAGGGCTAGATTACTTACTGAAGTGATGTCGGTAGTTCAGTCTCTGCACAGCTACCTCCCATTGATCATTCTTGCTGTTATAATTGAGGGATAGAGATTAATATAGGAAAAGTCAGTTATTATAGTTAACATTTTTCCTGTTTGTGATGTCCATCCCTGTGTTGTCTTTTCATTGTAGTGCCAGTTTTTGTACACATTCTGGTATCCAGCTGCCTCTAATCTCGGGAAGGAGGACAAACTAAAGAAGCAAGGCAAGGGGCCACCGTTTGGGTGGCTGTACACAATTTAGCTAAAGAGTTTAGCAGGGGCCAGGTATGTTTTGTGGATGGAACTGCTCTTGTGAGCATTGTTGGCAGTGCCCAGCCTTCCAGGACCATCTGTATCTTTGGAGCTCTTTAGTTCCTCAAAGATCATATATTTAATTTGAGGTAAACAGTGTGAGATTGGAGGAGTAGATTTTAGCCTATAATCTGTAGGAGCCTGAATTTCTGTGGGATGTTTCTTTTTTTTTTTTAATCTGGCAGGCATGGGATAAAGAAATGGGCTTTATGAATTTTGTTCCTGGACCTCTTGGAATTAGTAGAGGGAGACCATCAACAAATACATAAAATATATGGTCTATCCAACCATAAGCACAGTGGAGAGAAACGAGACAGGACAGGAAGATGGTGTTACAGTTTTGAATAGAGTGGGCGGAGAGGGTCTCATGGGCAAAGTGACTCTTGAGCAGAGGCTTTTTGAGTAGAAGGAGGAAGTGAGAGTGTGAACCACGTGGGCATTTGGAGGAAGAGCGCCACAGACAGCAGAAACAGGAGTTGCACAGGTTTGAGCCAGGAGAGTGCCTGGCATTAAAAGCAGGCTTCTTCCTGGGGCTTTGCTTGACTTCCCTCTCCCCTCTCTGGTGCTATAGTGTCTGTTTGGTGGGGTGGGGGGATATCTGGATATGTTTGTTGCATTTAGAAACGCTGGACCTAACATGGTTATATTCTGATTTAAGTATATTAAAACTTGGAAGGGAGAGTGGAACATGGGTCAGGAAATAATATGATTTGTCCATGTTACCATCTGTTTCATGATTCCTTTGGGTTGTTTTCTTAGGGTTTAGCTGGTTATTTTTTAAATTTTTTTATTTTTAACTTTTTTTATTAATTAAAAAAATAAACAAAACATTAAGATATCATTCCATTCTACATATACAATCAGTAATTCTTAATATCATCACATAGTTGCATATTCATCATTTCTTAGAACATTTGCATTGATTTAGAAAAAGAAATAAAACGACAACAGAAAAAGAAATAAAACGATAATAGAGAAAAAAAGATTATACATACTATACCCTTACCCTTCGCTTTCATTTACCACTATTAGCTGGTTATTTTAAATGTAATTGATTTCGGAGTTACCTACAAATGTCTGTCTGTCTTATTTCCATGCTGCTTATTTCTGTTTTCACTGTTTGTTGTGTTCAATTAATCTATACTCTCTGAAGAAAATGGGTTTGAATTTATGATTTTGTTTAAGTGACAAGATATAAGTAGAACCTCTGAAAAGAGAGAAAATTAATGCAAATTTCTGTAAACACGATCAGATGCACAGCTCTTCAAAGTCTCTTGTGAGTGGTAATTTCCCCAGATGCTTGTAAGTTGGCTTTCATTTGGTGGAGAGGTAAGGCATATGAGAATGACCAAACTGAGGATTCTGATTGGGATACACCCAGAGGAGACCCCTGATGTTGACTGATGTCCAAGCCCCTCTGGGGTCATGGATGGTTTTAGTCTGATGGATTTTAGATGGTTTTAGACACTGTTTCTGGTCGCACAGAGAACTGGCAGCAGCAGTCCACCACAGCTCCAGCCACACTTGAGAGGTTTTTCCCTTGCAAATCTCATGCCCCCCCCATTTGATGCAGCAGTGCAGAGTTGACTTCTTTTTTACATGAGAATCTCCTTTTTCTGAGTGATAAACGAAAGCGTTGTCTTTGTGGCTTAAATTAGATTTTAACAGTTCTCTTCCACTTTTGTTGCCTCATCAAGGCTTGGAAATCATATTTGTTCCAAACTTGGAAATAAAGATGTCTTTGGTTTTGGGAACATGATGCTGCTGCTTGGGATCAGAGTTGTCATTTCCCTGGATTAATGGGTGCTCATCAGCCAAATGGCCTTTAGTCCTCACAGTAAGCTATTCCCTATCCCTTCCACATATATCTCTATATAGCAGCCACTCTTCCAGGCTTTCTTTGCCTTTTGGAATTCATCTGCCACATCCCCAGTTGGTCTGGAACAGCAGCAACAGCTGGGAAAGGGAGAAATTCTCTGAGAGTAATTTTTAATATGTGAGTATCTGTTCATGTGTTTCTGGGAAAAATAGGAATAATGCATTCAGCCAGAGGTATAAGACCTCTAGGGTGACAGGGAGGTTAAGGCAAAGCTATTTACTTTCCTTTTCGATGAACTCAACAAATCAGCAAGTAAATCTTGCTTTAAAATCCACAAGGGAATAAGTTTCATTTTGCAATCAATTGTGGGGAAAAAAAAATGTAGGCTCAGTGCCAAAGATAATATAAAAGATCTGCTTTGAAATGTTTCTGAGGATGGGGATTATGGATTCCTTTCCCTCTCCTGAACACACTGTCCTAGTGTAATTGAAGAAAGTCCCTGAAGACATTTGGCAGCTCCATTATATGTTTTTCTACCCAGAAAGCTGAATGGAATTAAAATTCCAATTAGGCTAAATATTTTACTTTGCTCAAAAGAAGTTCAACTCTGTTTTATGGCAAATGTTACCTATGACTTAAAATAAGAATTGTATTTAAGGTTCTTTTGTCTCAGAGTACATGTTCTGTCTGGAGTATCCAGACACAGCTAAAGTATTTTCAGGTGACATTATTGTGCAATAAACTTTCTTTAAAATTTCTTTTTCTGAGTAAATTCCTAAGATGTGGCACGCGAGATCACGGATCTTAGCTTATGTGACCAGGGGCTGCTTGGTATATAATTAAAGAGAGAACTTTTTCTCATTGATGGAAAGTTCATGCAACACAGCATGGCTTTTGGGCATTTGGGTAAACAAAGACATCTGCTTCAGAATAAGAGAAATGGACTGCTAGAACCCTGCCCTTTTATCAACTCCTCTCTGGTGTGACAAGAAATTGTTGTGATCTTTACGACTGAACATGGTTTGCTGGGTCTTGGCAACAAACAGTCAGACTGTCCTCTAGCATCTGTAATCACGCTGTGTGCATTTTTATCTGCTGGGGCGTAGGGTCTTCCCACTGGGGAAGAAGAACTGAGGGTTGGTGGTGGTGGTTCATGCCATGGATAGATGCGGCATAAGAAGCCAGTGTCTCCTCACCTAGCAGCAGGGCACATGCCCCTCTTCCGAGCCTGTCACCTGACATCGGTGCCTCAGGGTTGCCTTAGCGACAGTGCCCTAGAATTTACATGTCTGATCCAAGTGTAGCTAAACTGCTTTCAGTAGCTCACCATTAACAGATCTGTTATAAATAGGGAACATGCCCACCTAACTGTTCACTCTACAATAAAATTGTGCAGTAAATTAAGATAAGTGAAGTGGCCCAAGTGTAGGAAGGAAGAGAACCCCAGAGAGTTCAAATACTTGAAAAATTTCCCTTTGGGCAATCTATTAAAGATTCTCTAACTTCAGGAAGCCGTTTAACTTTAGGTTAAATTCCAGCTTGGCAATAAAAGTATAAAGTAAGAGTTTGCCATTCATACGTTTGAAATAGCAGCATTTATTGCTTGTGAATCTGCCAGTTCCTTAAGTTGTCTGATAATACTATTAAAGGCACCACTTAAAATCTTTGCAAAATATAATAAATTCTTTGTTCTTTTCCAGTCTTCTCTTTGTGCTGGATCTTCATGAAAGGCTTAGCTTTCTTTCTTTCTTTTTTTTATTGTGCAGAAATAACATATGTACAAAAAAGCAATAAATCTCCTAGTACATTTTAACAACAGATTTTAAAGTTTGGTATGGGTTATGGTTCCATGATTTTTCAGGTTTTCTTCTGACTGCTCCAAGACATTAGAGACCAAAAGAAATATCAATATATTGATTCAGTAGTCATATTCATTTGTTAAATCCTATCTTCTCTGCTTTACTCCTCCTCCTTTTTTTCTTTTTTTTTTTGTGTATGAAAAGTAACGTATACACAATAAAGCAATAGATTTCAGGGTACATTGCAACAATTAGTTGTAGAAGAACAGATTTCAGAGTTGGGTATGGGTTACAATGCCACAATTTCAGGTTTTTATTTCTAGCTGTTCTGAGGTACTGGAGACTAAAAGAAATATAATGATTCAGTACTCATACTCCTTCATTAAAGCTGAACTTCTCAAGCCTTGTTCATCTTTTTTAAAGATGTTTCCTTAATCCTTTTTTTATTTTTAACTCTTTTTATTGTATAGTATGACATATACACAAAGCAAAGAAATAAAAAGGTAGTTTTCAAAGCACTCTTCAACAAGTAATTACAGGACAGATCCCAAAATTTGTCATGGGCTAACATACAATCCTCTTATCCTTTTCCTTCTAGCTGCTTGAGAACATAGGAGGCTAGTGGGCTTAAATATTTTTTCTATCATCACAATCGTTTTTTCCTTTCTTTTTTGTGAAGAATAACATATATACAGAAAAGCTATAAATTTCAAAGCACAACACCACAATTAGTTGTAGAACATATTTCAGACTTTGACACAGGTTACAATTTCACAATTTTAGTTTTTACTTCTAGCTACTCTAAAATATTGAAGACTAAAAGAGGTATGAAATTAAAGATTCAGCATTCATATTCATTTGTTAAATCCTATCTTCTATGTATAACTCCACCATCACCTTTGATCTTTCCATCCTCTCTTTAGGGGTGTTTGGGCTATGGCCATTCTAAATTTTTCATATTATAAGGGTCTGTCACTAATATGGGGTAGGGAGATGGAACTATCAGATGTCCTGGAAAGGCTGGGCTAGGTTTCAGGACTTATCTGGACCAGGGACCCATCTGGAGGTTGTAGGTTTCTGGAAAGTTACTCTAGTGCCTGGAACCCTTGTGGGATCTTATATATTGCCCTAGGTGTTCTTTAGGATTGGCTGGAATGGTCCTGGTTGGGGTTGGCAGGTTATGATAGGTAGCAAGTTCTAACTGAAGCTTGCATTAGAGCAACCTCCAGAGTAGCCTCTTGACTCTATTTGAACTCTCTCTGCCACTGATACTTTATTAATTACACTTCTTTTCCCCCTTTTGATCAGGATGTGATTGTTGATCCCATGGTACTGGGTCTGGATTCATCCCTGGGAGTCCTCTCCCACGTCACCAGGGAGGCTTTTGCCCCTGGATATCATGTGCCACGTAGGGGGGAAGGGCAATGATTTCACTTGCAGAGTTGAGCTTAGAGAGACTGAGGCCACGTCTGAGTAACAAAAGAGGTCCTCCAGAAGTAACTCTTAGGCATATCTTTAGGTGGTCTAAGCTTCTCCGTTCCCTACCTAAGCTTCAGAAGAGTAAGCCTCATG
This sequence comes from Myrmecophaga tridactyla, assembly GCA_004026745.1. Lineage (NCBI taxonomy): Eukaryota > Metazoa > Chordata > Mammalia > Pilosa > Myrmecophagidae > Myrmecophaga > Myrmecophaga tridactyla. The sequence goes on from PVIY010032633.1 coordinate 17,706, forward strand.
ATCGAGGGCATGGCCTATTGATTTGGAGGTCCCTAAAGTTTGACATAGTATCGGGGGATTCCCTGATGGTAAAGTTTAATAGTTCCATATTCTTTCTCCCATCCCTCAGAGGACTTTGCCAATACTTTTTGATTATCTGGTTAATATACTCTAGGATATTTCCAGGCATTACAATAATCTATGCAAGATTAAAGGACCTCTTTCTTATTCTGTGCTCCCTGTGTTTCATTTGTTCAAATGAGCTATGCAGATAGGTTGAATTTGATTATGTACTACAGAAAATCTTAATTCCAGACCAAATAAACCTTTTTTCCTTTGGTCTCAAAGAGTATGTGTGGTTCTAAAATATAGACACTGTCTTCCTTACCCCTATGTTCTGAATGACTTGAACCCCAACCTGTTCAGCTTCGTTCTTATCTCTAAATATTTCTCAAAATCCAGAAATAATAATCACCACTCTGGACTTAATGTGTCTGCTCTAAAAGTTTACAATGTAGGCCCAGCATTTTCTAAGGTGACCATTACCTTAGAAACCAATGATTATTACCATTCTTGTTCTTTGGTTTCTGGCTTATTTGTCTCACCAAATTTCCCACATGTTCATTCACATCATTGCATGTCTCATGACTTTGTTCCTTTTTGTAGCAGCACTACCTTCATTCATAAATCTACACCATTGTTCACCAATCTACTTCTCAGTCAGTGCATCCTTCAGCCACCTGAATTCATTGGGCATCATGTAGAGGACCCAAAGTCCACAGTCCATCAACATTCTCAATTTTAGATAGTTTCATTGTTCCCAAGAGAAAGAAAACCAATAAGCACTCCCTCACCAAATAGGAAATATAAACCTCCTCTTAACTTTTGTCCCTCCTCCCATTATTTACCTCTACTGTTACTGTGGTAGTGCTGATGATTTCCTTTTGAACATAGCTCATAGCATGCAATAACAGCTTTACCCCTGTGTTCTACTTTGCTAGCTGCCGGAATGCAACACACCAGAGATAGATTGGCTTTTAATAAAAGGGGATTTATTTTGTTAGTTCTTCAGAGAAAAGGCAGCTAACTTTCAACCGAGGTTCTTTCTTATGTGGGAAGGCACAGGGTGATCTCTGCTGGCCTTCTCTCCAGGCCTCTGGGTTCCAACAACTTTGCCCAGGGTGATTCATTTCTGCATCTCCAAAAGCCTGGGCTGAGCTGCAAGTGCTGAGATGAGGTATGCTGAGCTGCTTGGGCTGTGGTACATTAAGCTCTCTCATTTAAGCACCAGCCAATTAAATCAAACATCATTCATTGCAGTAGGCATGCCTCCTAGCTGACTGCAGATGTAATCAGCAACAGATGAGGTTCACATGCCATTGGCTCATGTCTGCAGCAATAGATCTAGGCATCTTCACCTGGCCAAGTTGACAACTGAATCTAACTCCCACACCCTGTAACCTGGACTTAAACACTCTACAAAAATAATTTCTTTGAAGTAATTCTTGTGAGAACGAATTCATATTTCTAGCGTTAATCACTGAGACACGTAGGTCTATACAACTATTTTCAATCTTGTTCATCTTCAATATGGTAATATTACTTATAGACCCACTAGAAAACCATCTTCACTCTTGCCTGTTCCCTTCCATTGGAGTTCAGTGTCAATAGCTAATGGTTCATCCGTCTCTAGCTTCTATGTATTTCTAAGTCCCCTATATTCTTATATTATAAGCCTTGATTATATGTGTAAATGCTTAGCTTTTGATATGTAATGTTTCCAGCATTATTTATGACTAATTTGCAGTTATGGTTTTGATTTTTTTATCTAAGGATTTGACACAATAATTTTCAGCTGTTTTTGTTTAGTTTTTCTGTTTTGCGATTTCAAGTTTTATTGCACAGTCTTATTTTTAGTTGATAATACATTATAGTGGTCTTTTTCCAATTTCATGTTTGTTCCCAACACCAGAAGACTGTCCTTACCTTGGAACACCATTTGTCCTTCTTTGAGGGCCATCTGAAAAGGAAGACTGCAACCTCCTTTTCCTGTCCTTTCCTATTCAGCACTGATCCCCTCTGTTCATGCTTATCTCTAGATATATTATTTCCCTCCCACCTGTTGATGTCTTAGGGATTATTATCATTATTTTACCATGATCATTTTTAGAACATTGGTATCACTCCAGAAAAAGAAAAAAGAACAAACTCATACATCACATATCCTCCACCCCTCCTTCTCATTGACCCACAGTATTTCAGTCTACCCAATTTTTACCCTGTATGTCACCCATCATTTTATTTATTTATTTTTGTATGCTGTATGGCAGTCACATTTCATTTTTTTTAATGTAAGTATCCGTTATTGCAGTACCCATATTTGCTAAATTTGTTTGCTTTTTGTTGTTTTGCTTATTTGTTTTTTGTTTTTTTGTGAAGTGCATGGGCCAGCAGTTAAACCCACGTCTCCCACATGGCAGGCAAGAATTCTACCACTGAACTACCCTTGCACCCCTCATTCATTTATTTTTTCATCCTTTTTAACTCATCTGTCCATACTCTGGACAATAGCATCAGAGACAAGATTTTCACAATTACATTGTAAAAGCTGTATAATTATATAGTCCTGTTCAAGAACCAAGGCTGCTGGAACACAGTTCAAGAGTTTCAGGTATTTCCCTCCAGGCACTCCAATACACCATAAACTAAAAAGGGATAACTACATAATGCCTAAGAATAACCTCCAGGATAACCTCCTGACTTTGTTTGAAATCTCTCAGCCACTGAGACTTTATTTTGTCTTATTTCTCTCTTCCCCCTTTTCGTCAAGGCATTCTCATTCCCATGATGCTGGGTCCTAACTCATCCCCAGGGGTCAGGTTCCCACATAGCCTGGGAGATTTACACCCCTGGGGGACATGTCCCTTGTATGTGTGTGTAAGGGGGGTGGGCAGTGAGGTCATCTGCCAAGTTGCCTTAGAGAAGCCATATCTGAGCCACAAAAGAGGCTCTCTGAGGGTGACTCTCAGGCTTAATTATCTGTAGCTTAGCTTCTCCTTTGTAGGTATAAACTTCATCGGGGCAAGCCCTAAGATTGAGGACTCAGCCTATTGAATTGGTTGTCCCCATTGCTTGTAATAATACCAGGAATTCCCTAGATGAAGAGGAATACTTTCCTCCTTTCTCCCAAGTCCCCCAAGGGGACTTTGTAAATACTTTTTTATTTTCTGTCCACATTACTTTGGGATCTATTAGGGCATCATTACCAACCTGTACAAACCAACAAGAGTCCATGTAATTCTTGTGTTCAAATAAACTGACCATATATATTAAATCAGATTATGTGCTACCCAAAATATAAATTTTGCACCAAATAAACATCTCTCCCTTTGGTCTTGTACAGAGGTTGAAGTTTGAAAATATGGGTCATATTGACCTTTATTCAGTATTCTGATTTACCTTAGCCTTATCCAGTTCAGCTTCATTCATATCTCTAGACAAAGCCTTAGGCATTGTTTTAAAGTGGGCAGAGAAGGGAGTGCTAAGATGGTGAGGCTTATAGTGGAGGGCTCCAGGATCTGCTGCACACTCACACAGGCTAGGCAAATTACTTAATTCTTCTCAGTCCTTTTCCTGTTTCATCCTTTTTAACTCATGGGGCCAACTACTACAACTACCCAATAGGAAATGTGAGGTGAGGATGTAAGACATCTCTCACAGTGCCTGACTTATCAAAGGTGCAGAATAAATAATAGAAGAGATCTATCATACCTAGCACGTATCTTCTATATGATAGATGATAGTTTTTCTATCATTTATTCTGTTATCAGCCAAGCAAATAACAGACTTTCATTTCTGTAATATATCCCCTGTGTATCTGTCCTTTGACAAATCACAGCTCTTTCCTTGTTCTCTCCAGAGAACACTTCCTGTACTGGGTCCTGCCTCTCTCCTTCACTGGGGCAGTGACCAGTGAAGACCCCTTTCAGACGGTATTGATGGAAGTGATTTGCTACAGAAATTCTGTTCTCTTCTTTACTATTGGAGAGTAGTAGAAATTTACAGTTGCTGTGTGTTTGCCTGAGGTGGACGGTATGTGAGAACATAAAGGCTGATGTAGGGGAAGTAACGGAGAGGCAGCGTCCTTCCTACTGCATTGTCTAATATTTTCCCCGCATAACGTTCATATGGGAAGTTGGTATTTCTGATTTGATAGTTTCTCTGTTCTCGGAGAATGAAGGTCAGAGTACCTTTGCTACACATGTGATCGTGTGGAGGTTTTGACCCTGAGTGTTACCCCAACTAAGCATTGTATGCCTTTTTATTTTCCCCTTTAAACTTTTTTTTTAAAAATAATACAGAAGTTCAAAATGCTATTGGAACTAGGGTAGCAAATGGTAACGTTAAAGTGGCAGGAGTGATCTTTATATACCTGGGGTACATTGCATATGTTGGGAGCACCCCTTTAGTTAAAAATTTGGCACGTTTACTCATTTTCAATGCACCAGTTATCACCTCTCTCCTGTACTTTGAAACCATATTTCCAGCTGCTACTCAGGTATGTCCACCAGAATGCCCTGTCAGTATCTCAGAAATGCAAACAACCGTCTCTGCTTCCCTCCCCTGCCCACCCAGTCCTCCTCTTCTTGACTTCCCTGTTTCTTTTGAGCCATGACTTACTTGGGCTCAGAATAGTGGAACGTCTTTGCTTTTGGCTTCTTCTGTTCCACATCCAGCCTTCGTGAATGCTCATCAGTGCCTATTCTGGAATGTCTGTAGATCTTGCCGTGACCTTTTGCTTTGATATTCAATATCTTCCTCCTTTCCTTCTCTCCCCGTTCGTTCTGTCATTTAGGCAGCTGCTGGGTTAATGATCATAAGGCATCCTTTTATTATTTCCTAGCCAGAAGTTCTGGTGATTCCTTGTTGGTTATTAAATTAACTTTAAACTCTGCAAACTGGCATTCAGGAGTGTCTGCCCACAACTTTCTCAATCTCTGCTGCTCTAATTGAATAGTATTGCTTGTTTTTCCCTGACCATACTTTTCTTCCCCATCTATGTCTGCCTGAAACAAATACCCAGTCTACCCTGCCCAGTCTCTTCTGTCAGTCTTTCAAGGTGCAACTTAACATCCCCTTCTTTCATGGAATGAAGGCTTCCCCTCAGACCTGATGGGGATACCTATGGCATTTTGTGTCTCTTGTGGTGTCCACCATAGGCTGCTTCATATTAGGTACTTGTCCACTTTTCTATCTAAGAACTCCGTGAGCTCAGAGTTCAACTTTTATTTGCTGGTACGTTCCTGTCAGCAACACTGTGCACAGAGTAGGTGTACTATGTACTAGATGCATCATTTAAAGGATTAAACATGTTTGACACAGAGGGACAACTAAGTAAGTTTTTGAGGCCAGGAACCATGTTTTGTACCTTAAGTACTTTGAATACAGTTGAAAGATTGAAAATTTCTAGGAGTTACTTAGATTATTATAAATTATGTAGTGGTTGACTTAACACCAATTTCTTTCCTCCCAGTTTCCACAAACTCCCCAGTGGGCTTGGGGTTAAAATAGGTTCAGGCACTGTAAAGCAAATATAGTAATAAGAATTAAAGTTGTTTTTTGGGGGGCGCTAATTCTATGCCAGACCACCCTCTCCATCTCCATATAGCCCTGAGAGATGGGTGCTCTTTAGTCCCACCTTCAGACTAGGAAATTGAGGCTTAAGGAGGCTAGGGTTTACCTAATGTCACACAGCTGGTCAGGGTCAGGCAAAATTCAAATCCATGTGCTCATGCATATGATCTTATGGTGCTATCTGAGAAATTTGAAGTAAAACACAGAAGAGTGTGTATACAGTGTTGCTATGTGAGTAAAAGGAGGGAATGTTTTATAAGTGTTTGCTTATATATGCATAACATATTCCTTTAAGGCTACATGAAACATGCTCATTTTGGTTGTGGAAGAGATGTTGGGCAGCTGGGGGGCAGAGGATAGGAGGAGGCTTTTCACTGTATATACTTTTAAATTTAAAACTTTGAATATTTGATTTACTTATTAAGTAAAGATGTCATTTTCTGTCCCCTAAGAGGAAATGGTATCATACGGTCATTCATATTTACATTGTCTTTTTTTCTTAACTGAAATTATTCTGATTAAAATCACTTTTGTTTCAAGAAATCTTACTATTTTTTCTTAGGGAACGAGGGCCTCACAAGTCATGATTTAGAGGGTTTTATGAGGGCATTATTATATATCTGGGCATGTGATGTGCTTTCTTGAGAACAGGCAAAAGAATGTGCCTCAACCAGGCATTCCTCGTCAGATACTTTCTTGCTTGCCTCAAGGCTTGTAATTCAGCGATAATTTTTCTTAATAGTGTAGACTGCCTGTGAATCATTGTCAGATTTTATTTTGCTCAAACTGTGTGTAAAGAAATACTATTTATTCTTATTAATTGGGGGTAGTTTCGATTTACCAGGTTACTTTACAGCATTTATAGTGATTATATTGATAAAAGTAGTAACACTTTTTATTTGTTTAGTACTTTGAACTTTACAAAGTACTGTGACATTTCATTATCTCAGTTTATTGGCAGTTGAACTGTCTGTGAGGTTTAGGAGCACAGGTGATATATGGATGAGGAATCCAGAGATGAGAGGATTTAAATAACTTGCTTAATGTCTCATGGTAAATTAGTGATGATCTTCTAGCTGGATACATATACATTCCAGGGTATATGCAAAACTGGTTCTGCCAAGAATAAGGAGAGAATTATTGGTCAGTAGTTCTGACCCATTAACCCCTTCAGGCTTAGAAATAATGATTGTGTACTTCAGAGATTCTCAGCTGGGGTGATTTTGACCCCCAGGGAACACTGGACTATGTCTGGAGACATCTCCAATAATCAGAATTCGGAGCGTGTTACTGGCCATTAGTGGGTAGAGACCAGGGAAGCTGCTAAGCATCCTGCAGTGCACAGGACAGCACCTCTCCCCACTTCCCCACCCGCCCCCACAACAAAGAGCTGTCCAACCCAAAAAGGCTATAGTGTGGAGGTTGGGAAGTCCTAATGTAGTTGAAGCAGAAGTGTGTTACCTACAGCCCCTAAAGTACATCGACCTTTTTCCCAAGCTTCTCCATTTGCTCTCCTTAGACTATTTCTGATGTTCTTGTTGATTTCTTGTTGATTATATCACCTGCATTTGATGTGTGGTGCCACAGGTGTACAGAAATGATATGGCACAGGCTATGTGTCTACACCAGAGGATTTTACAGATTCTTGTCCTGTAAGATCTTTCTTTCGCTGTGTCCCCGGTTTTCATAAAATCTACAACATCTCTATCCCGATCCTCATTATGAGGCAGACAAAGCTTGTTCTTACTCTTTTCTCTTATCAGTACCCTTTTCTCTTATTCTTAGTCTCCTTTTTTTTAATAGTAAAGAGAAACCAGCATGGAGTGGTGGTGGTGTAGTTTGGGGATTCTAGCTAGGAAGGGAAGGAGCCACGTAGAACCTGTAGTTTTAGGGCTCATTGAGACCATGGAAGATGGTCAGGCTTGAGAGACGTGGAGAGTAATGGAATATAGGGGAAGGGCGCTGTGAAGAAGAGTGCAAGTGTCAGAGGGAAGGGTCTCATTGAGCAGTGGAATCACAAGAATGGGAAGTGGTGGGTGACTGAGCAACACTGTGGCAGGGCTGTTCTTTGAAGGGAGGATGAGATGTACCTCTTCCGTAGGGGCAAATATGAGTGAGACTTTGAATTCGGAGACTGGAATAGGGAGACCTGGATACCGGAAGTAACGTCCTTGGGGTTGCTGCCCTGTGAGCCCTTCTGAAGGAGGCATGGAGGGGCGGCACATCTCCCCACAGAGGCTGCAGCTGGTGCAGAAGCATGCAGTTGGTAGAGCTTGTACCTTTCCGGAGGCGTGGAGAGGAGGAGTTGGACATGAAATGAGAAGCTAGGTGGGTACATGCTTGTGAATGAATGTCTCCTTCACCAAGCCAAAGAGTTAGGAATCCATATTACAGTTTTTAGTAGAATTTCAGATATTTTGAAACCACTGAATTCCTTTTTTTTGTTTTGTTTTTAAGCAAATAAAGGGACTTACTCTCTCTTCTCTACATGAATACTATGGGACAGCCAGTCCACACTTATCCTCTTAATTGCACCCCACTCTCCTCTTCCTTGGGGCTCCTTGTCAGATGATGGCATTGCCTTCATGCATTCTAGTGAGCCCAAACCTAGAACTCACTCTTGACCCCACTGTGTTCCACCAGTTCCTGCTGCTTCTGCCTCTACACATCCTCTGATTATGTCGCTTCTGACCAGCGCCATAGCCACCTCTACTATCTCATTTTCCCTAGACCACTGCAAGAACATTTCAACTGATTGCTTTCCCACTCCTCCTCCACACACATCAGAATACTTGTTCCATAAAGCACATCTCTTTTTACCCTTTTGTGACTTCACATTGCTTGTAGGAGAAAGTCTAAAATTTTTAACAAGGGCCACAAGATTGGGCATAAGAGCCTTCTTGCCTTTCTCTCTCACTTTATTTCAGGTAACGCTCCGCCTTGGTGCCGTCTTGCACACTCTCCACTGCTAGGTTCTTGAATGTACCAGCCCCTTTCCTGCCTTACAGCTGCACAACAGCTGCTCTCCTCTTTGCCGTGTACTTCTGTCATCACGCCCACCTCCCTCTTCTTCTGCGTACCAGTGCAGCTCATCATTTAGGTTCATCTTAAAAGGTACTTGGCTCCTGATTCTGTCATCTAGTTTGTCCCCTTCCATACCCTCTCATGGCACCTGCTGTTCTTTATAGCATTCATAACACTTATAATTCGTGGAAAAATTTTTGAAGGTCTGTCTTCAGCTGTAGAAAATGAGCTCCCATGAAGGCATGTGCTCACCTCCAGCATCTGACACACACTTGGGAGAGACTACTCAGTGGTGTTCCAGGCTGGAGTAAATGGGGACTGGCCTCAGAAAGGCGCAGAGGCTTGTATGGTACAGTCAGAGAGCAGGGAGTGGAAAACCTCTTCAGTGGAGCTCTGTGATTTTTCTCTTAGTTGTTGGTGTCTGTGGAGCATAAGTAGAGTAGGCTGACAGTGCAGGTTACATGAGGTTGGGATTTGGTTATACCGAATGTGGTGTAAAGAGAGCCAGGGAGTCCACAGTGACTGTGAAGTCGTTGACCCCATGTCTAGAGGGGTTTCATGGACAGTCTTTGAGTGGCTGGAATGATCGGCACACACAGTGATGTTGAAAAACAAGTTCAGCAGAGAGTGGTGGCAACCAGTGGAACTTTTCATGGTGCAGTCTCCATTCCCTGATTAGTAGTGCTAGCGGAACTGGTGACCAGAAAAACGTTAGTCAGGGGACCTAGACAAGGTATTTGAAAAGACCTGAATAAATGACCTAGAAGCCATTTCTCTAAGTGCCTCTAATCTGGTGGGCCCTTTGTTTGGGTAGTGTTTATACCACCAGCATATCTGGTGTAAGGAATGAGCTGTATGAAAACAGAACGGAAGGAGGGCTGCTCTTTTTATTCCATCTCCCTCTCCAGGAAGAAGAAAACCTTTATCATGAGAGGGTAGGCTTCCTTGGAGAAGGAGAGCATCTAGTAAACCAGTTAGTTGCTCTGTAGTTGCTTAAATGTCCCCCGAGGCATTAGGAAAACAGAAAAATGGGTTGGTTTATACCTTATTAGGGTTCCTTCCAAGAAAAAAGCATATTTAAAGGGTTATTTTGTTTCTGCCCAAGTTACCTTCCAGGCTAGCAGTGATATGGGAAGAGAGTAAAGAGGTGTGTGAGTAGGCTGGAGATTTGGAATAGCTGTGTTGCAATTGTGTCCTGCTGTTCCAGGAAGTAGTATGGTGACACTCACATATCTGGAGTCAGCAAAACGTTATTCCCCCCGGAGTGTAACATTGCACAGCATAGCTGCAGATGTGGTGTGGAGGTGAGCAGAGATTATCTTCCTGCTAAGAGTCTGTCTTGCCCTGAGCAAACTCTCCCTTAGTGGCCATAATATAAAAAGGGTGGGAGCTGAGTCAAACAGCAACCATAAAAAAGGGAGTGATAATAGATACTTGAAGTCCCAAGTCACCTTATAGAAATATAGTCTGTGATTTCTGATGTTGTATAAGAAAGCTCTTTTTCTCAAAGACTTTATTTCTAGTTAGCAGACAGGATTATTTTGGAATACCTAGAAGGAGCAGCCCAAACATCTACTAGTGAGCAAGTATAGTTGATCATATTTGTGAAATGAAATGATAGAAATTTTTCTGATAAGCTTTTTTCTTGAAATGAGAACCAGGGATGATTGAGCCTTTTCGATGCACCAGCTCTTTCAGTGCCGGTACCTGATAGATCTTTGTAACGTGAGTGCCTAGTGCAATGACTAATGATTATTGAATGAGTAAAATGGTTTTTCTATTAGGTAGATCCAAACCATTATTTAAGTCTTTTGCACCTTTTTCATTCTAGAATGAAATTTTCTTTATTATATTAGTAATCAAGAGCATTTAAAAGCTTGGGATAGGGGGGCCAGATGGCGGCTTAGCAATGTGCGCATTTTAGTTCGTCCGCCAGAACAACTACTAGATAACCAGAAACAGTACAGAACAGCTCCCGGAACCACAATAGGGACCGGACACACAGCGTGCCCAGGTCTGGAGCAGCTAGACCGATTGCAAGTCTCCGGAATCGGAGAGCCTTCCAAAGTTAAAGGAGCCACGACATCTTTTGCCGGTGGGACCCGCAGGCAGACAAGCGCCACATACTGGGCAGGATAAGAAAAACAGAGCCCAGAGACTTCACAGGAAAGTCTTTCAACCTGCTGGGTCTCACCCTCAGGGAAAACTGATGCAGGTGACTCCTTCCCCCTGGTAGGAGGCCAGTTTAGTCCGGGAAAATCTGGCTGGTGTCAGTAATACGTATGTAGACCCTCCTAAGGGTGGGGAGGGAAAAGGCACCTTACAAACACGATAAGAAACAAGAAAACAAGAACTGAAAAATTACCCTCTGTTAAACAAAACTTAAGCTAGAGGCCCAGAAAAAGCTGAACTGAAGGTCAAAGAACAGATAGACAACAAACTCATCTAGCAACAAAACCCTAGGTAAGATAAGTGAAAGC
>PVIY010032634.1:0-28831 GCA_004026745.1 Myrmecophaga tridactyla
GAACTGCAAAACTCCTACAAGGTGTCACACAGGTACCAAAGTTCCAGGGAAATACCAGGTTACACACATACAGCACAGCTTCTCAAAATCTAGAAATAACAATTACTGCTGGAGACTAAATGTGACTGCTATAAGAGCTTACAATCTAGGTCCCAATTTTTTTTGTATTTTCTAAATAAAACCATACAATATTTGCTTATTTGTTTCTGGCTTATTTTGCATCACATAATGTCTCACAGGTTCATTCACAATGTTGCACGCCTCATGACTTTGTTCCTTTCTGTAGAAGCACAGTATTCAATCAATGTATACAGCACATTTCGCCATTCTACTTCCTAGTCAGTGTATCCTTAAAAGTAAGACTTAATCCTAGTGGTCAGAAAATGTAGATCCATCTGGAGTGTAACTCAAAAAACTTCTTAAACCTTACCTGATTCTGCTTTAATGTGGATACTAGTTTCTGTAACGTGATATTTTCTTCTTCCAGTTCAGTATAGTCCTGAAGGAGTCGGGCCTCCCGGAATTTATATTCCCGGATTTCATCCTTCATCCGTATTCTCTGCAGCTCCACCATCTCATTGTTCTGAAACCACAGAATAAGCCACTGATACAAATTTTTCTTATTCTAGATTTTATGAACTATAGATAAAATCTTGGTGGTTATAAAATAAAAATGACAAAACACTTCATAGACTATAAATCACTACAAACTTATATGAATGGCAATTTAGCGTTACTTGTCAAAAATTTAAACACACTCAGCAATGTAAACAAAAAGGGAAACATATCCATGTATACTTACACAAAGAAATGGAAACTGTCTAAATATTCGCTATTAGGGAATGATTAAAGGAATTTTCATACTTTCCAAAGAATGGAGCATTACAAAATTATTTTTTTTAAATGAGAAAAATAAGAATGAGGTGGAGTGTTCTATTCCAAAATGGAAAGATAGCTATAATGTATTATTAAATGTAAAAAGTTATAGATTAGTATGCATTTATGTTAAAATTAAAACTAGTGTATGTGGGAGACTTGGGTTCGATTCCCAGACTATGCACTGCCCTCCCCCCCAAAAAAAACTTGTATAATAAGTATAAGCAATATTTTAGATGCAAATATATAATGGCCTATATTATATGTGTGTATATATACACATTTACACAGCTAATACATTTCCAGTCATGGAAAGAAGGGTTATAAAAGTTTATATTTTAATGCAAGATTCATTAGATTTTTTTCCTTTTTTTTATTTTTAAGATTCATTAGATTTTTATTTCATGTACAAACAAAGACAAATGTGAAGGAAAAGTACTCCAAAAACCAAAGAGCATAAAAAAAATAGAGCACATATGTTTTTTTCTTTTGTAATATTGGATATCCATTTGGAAAAAAATGAATTATGATGGCATTTGGCCCACGGGTCACAGCTTGCTGACCCTTGATATAACATCAAGGGTATTAACAATGAATAAACAAATGCTATTTGCAACATGGCTGAATCTCACTAATATAACGTTCAGTTAGTGAAAGAAGTCAGGTGCAAAAGACTACATGTTGTAGGACTAAGCTCAAAAGCATACAAAACTCATTTATGGTGACAGAAGTCAGAACAACAGTTATCTTTGAGAGGTGGAAGGAACATCTAGAAGCAACAGAACAATTTAACAGAGGATCATTCCTAAGACAACACCTGATTTGAGTATGCTTTCAAAATGCCCCTTTATCTTGTTTCACTTTCTGCAGATCCTGACCTCAAATAACCCCCTTGGACTCTGGTTTTCATACTCACCACTGGTTAAACATGGTGATTTTTCCCTATTGACTAGTTCTCTAAGTTCAAGTCTCCCCTGGTTCTCCTTATGTTTATGTAGAAACAGAAAATTATAAGCCCATGCTCTTTCATGTTAAAAAAAAAAAAAAGAGAGAGAGACTATATGCTCCATACTCATTGATTCAGTTTGGCTAATAAAAAAAATGCCATTCTAATTCAGAGACTGTCATCTCCAAATAGCAGTTGTTACCTCAGAACCTTGGGAGGCTAAGGGGCTTCCCACTGGTAGGAAGACAGACAGTTAAGAATTGCAGTCAAACAAGCACAAAGGCTGAGAATGTTTGCAAGACATTTGACCTGGTGATAATATGAATATAAATCTTAACTTATGCAGGGAGAAGGCCCTTTTGGCATCAAATTTATACCTATTCTGCATCTTGTCATCATTTAATCTCTTTAGTTAGATCATAAGGAGTTCCCTGGAGATGCCGACTCCCTATGCTTAATGTGATCTCCTGTGGAATATAATAATCAATCCTGAAGTTATACAAACTAGTTGACTGTCCTGGAAACTCACATTCAGCCTACCTACTACATGAAACATCATTTGCACATAAGGGATTTGAATTTCTTTGTTACAATGCATCCAGACCATCTGGCTTGTCTCTCTTTGGCTCTAATTATAACAAATTGATGACTCCAACAGAGTCATTTCTTCAACACCTTAATAATTCACCCATGCTTGCTCCATTAATTGACTTTAGCCTTTCCCCCCCTTTTAAGCTTCATTCAATTCATATAAAACGGACCTCTTAAAGGGATTCTGTTCTACCATGGGTCATAAGTTACAATAATACAGAAGTTTTCTTTAGTATTAGTATTTAGAAATTTTAGTTTAGTAACTTAAAAGAACCTTATCAATGGCTTCTATGACTTTCCTAAAAACTGAGAAAAAATGGGCTTCGGCTGCTTGTCTCTCCAAAGGAAATTAAGTATATATGATTGGATTTATGGAACATTAAATGTTGGTATATAACCCTGTCAGAAGGGATTTCGCAGCTCTGGGAAGCTCCCATGTAAGCATCCTTTACAAGCAATGGAACCCAATATCTCAAGAGACATATGGGACAGCAAAAAGTTTCATTAACTCAGCCATGATAACTGGAAAAAGTTAGCAATGGGTAAAGATAAATCAGTAAGAAATTTACTTATAATGCCCACTCTCCATGCTGTGGGGGAGTCCCTCTGCAAGTTTCAAATCTTCCAAATAAGCCACACAATCCAGCCTCTTTTACAATCCAGCCTCTTTGACAATCTGGTGAAGCCTATGAATGTCTTCTCAGAATAACGTTTGAAAGTGTATAAAATGAAAGCCAAGATTACAAAGGAAACTGATAACGTTAAAACTAAGCTATCAAAATATTTTCAAATTATGATATGGTAACTGGGTTAGAGTAATGGCCACTGATTAGTCAGACTTTCCTATAGCTACGCCTTGTGGAGGCTCTCCTCTAATTGACCTAAAATGGCCTTGTGACTGGATTTCACAGGACTTCTGGAGCCTAGGCTTTAAGTGACCTTGGAACACTGTGACAAGGTGAAGAGGCCATGTGGTCCAGCCCACGGTTCGCACCAGTGGACAGGCATGTGAGGAAGACAGCCTACACTATTTGAGCTGCCAGATGACTGCAACCATAAGAACTGTCCAGCTAAGCCCAGTCCAAACTGCTGATCCACATAATCATGGATTGTGGTTTTTAAGCCCCTGAACTTTGGGGTAATCTGTACACAGCAATATATAACCTATAGTAATATACCTTTGTTTATTAACACAATAAGTAATCAGATCTAGTGGCAGATCTAAGATATACCATAATTTCAAAGCAACCATGGCATTCTGAGATACCTGCAAGAAGTGTGAAATATGATATAAAAATATCTGTGCATTCCATTGGTCACAAAGCAACCAGAATTGCTAATACTACTAGAGTTTGTTTTCTGCATTCATATAGAAGAAAATGCTAAACTTCAGTCAGAGTTTAGGGAAAACAAAGATGCAATTATTTTTCCCATTCAAGTTTAGAGGCTTCCTGATTTCTGTTCATGGACCCCAATCCATGGGTCCAGGTTGAGAAATTCCTCTGCTTCTAGTTGGTGAGGTGTCAGTTCAAATGTCATCTCCTCCAAGAACAACTAATTTAAGATAGTGCCCTTCCCACTTGATGATGCCATCACTGTATGATTTTACTTTTTAGGTTTACATTTAGCATAGAGTAGGTACTTGGAAAATAACTTTTGAGTGAATAGCAGTAATTGTTACTTGAAATTAGTTATTCACTTACTTTTTACATTTATTACATTCCCTATCTCATCTGCATATTATGAAACTTTTCTTTCTTGTTCATCCCTATATCCTAAAACCTGGCACATTTTGGGTCCTTATAACCACAGGATAAACAATAAAACAGGAATACAAATGGCTAAAACCAAAATAAAAAGAATATTATTGCATGAATGATGGATTTCACTTTCTGTTGTTTTAGAGGAGAGAAGGAAGGTTGAACAGCACATTTTAAACTAAAATATAAATAATCTCTGAAATAACTAAGCTGGTTATAATTCTTCTTCAATATACCATGAAGCTACTTGGAGGCAGGAATGTTACTTTATTCCTTGCTCTTTGGATGCTACTTTGAGCATGTGTACTCAATAGAATGAAAAATATTACAGTTCCCTTAATTTGGCTATAAAGCAAAATTTTTTAATTTCACTAAATTATTTTGTTTTATAAAAACATGAAATCTTAATATAATATCATTTTTCTATCTCTTGAAAGATCTATTATTAACTGAGTGAGATATATTTACTTAGTTTTCCTATTCAATATGCATAATGATATGAGGACGCTTAATACATTGTATGTTAGTCATTTGTATAAAATTATAAAGGAAAATGTTGATACAAGAGATTCTGCAAAATATGAATATATACAATATAATAATATAATGACTAGAAACCTGGCACATAATCACTGGAAATTAACCATAAAATCTTTATATAGTAAAACAGTAAACTTCAAGACAAATTTAAGACCATGGCAAAGTTAATGATAATCACTAAACAAATAACTCATAAAACAGCTTGTAAAAATACCTGATGCTAATTAAGGAAAAAAGAAGGAAAAAGAAGAGCTTGGGTTGTGAGACTGGTCAAGGTGAAAGGTTCACCAGCAATAAAACATAAGGTCCAGAGAGGAAGAAAATTGGTCTTACTTATTTTGCTAGAAATCTTCATGCTTTGAACAGCCAAAGATTAAATTCTATGGGCAAAATTCTTAGCTCCCATAAGATATTTAAAACATTGATACTTGTTTCTATACCACTCATCATACTTCATCTCCTACAATTTTTTTTTCTTCCTGGGATAAAAGGGTGCTGAATTCTATTAAAATCTCCAATCAAGAATAATAAGAGTAAGAGAAATAAAGACAGGAAAGAAAGAGAAGTTGATACAACCTAGAAATGCTTAAGCCTTTCACCTCTGGAGCCCCTGCTTTTTGGTACGGGAGAGATTAACTTGCAATGTTTGGGGTATCCCCATTATATGCACTGCACTTCAGTATAGTAGCATTCTTAAGTTTTATTAAAATAAAATTTCATTTTATTTTATATACTAAAAGATATAAATAATATAATAATATAAATAATATGTAATAATTTATAATATTATAAATAATAAAATTCCTCTGCTATTGGCAAGAAACATATGGCATATGAACTTGAACACTTGTTACTACAAAAGGAGTAATGTACTAAAACTAATAATGTCTTCTAATTATATAACTCCTAGTCTTTTATGAATTAATTATATTCACAGTCATATTGGATTCTAATAACAGCCTTGTGAAGTAGGTGATGTACCTTTAGTTTTCTCATCTCTAAAAGGGAGATGATAACAGCTTAGATGGTAATTATGAGGGTTTCATAACATAAAATGAGAAAATAACATGGAAAAGTGATGCCAGACAGACAGATAATTTACCATAATACAATGGAGAAAGTGCTGTTACAGAGTGCTGAGTAATTAAATTCCTGGGTGAGTCAAGGAAAGCTTTATTAAGGTGCTACATTTGAGTGAACTTTGAAGGACAAGTAAAGTCAAGTAGGCTGATAAAGAGGAGGACAGACTCTCCAGCTGAGGTAAACCTGAGGCCAAGAGCAGTGTCATAGTTGTGTCAAGGTCAGTGCTAAAATACCCAGTAGAATTTTCTTAGGGTACTAATAAAGCCCAGGCACTGATAGAAAGAGGAAAAAGAAAAATTCAGAGAACTCTAGAAAATAGCTAATTATTTTCAGCATATATCTAAGTTAGGTGGTTACTACATAAAATAAAATGCTAAATTAAAATCTAGTGGGCGCGTCACAGTGGCTCAATGGCAGCATTCTTGCCTGCCATGCTGGAGACCCAGGTTTGATTCCCGGGGCCTGCCCATGTAAATAAAAAAATTTTTTAATCTAGTATTGTTAACCTGTGGGTAGCAGGGAGGAACCAAAATATTTTCTGTGCTTGGAAAAGACTGGGCTATGGTTCAAGAAATCATGTCATTTGATGTGGTTGGAGCAAAGTAAATTGAGACAGGTTTAATAGAAAATCCTATGTTAAATTGAAGAATTTGGGGTGCCATTCAAGGCTTTTGAGCAAAGCAGCCACATCATCAGATCTATGTTTTGAGTCACTCTTTTTACAGTAGGGAGGGTAAAGTAGGCACAGAAGGTCAAAAAGAACAAGTGAAGCAGCTGCCCAGTAGCCCAAAGTGAAAGAAGACAAAGAGGAAAGTTGAAGAGGGGAAAGACCAAGAAACAGCTCACATTAGAATGAACAGGATTTGATCATTGACTGATGTGATAGCAAAGGGGGGAGAGGGTCGTTTGAAGTAAAGAACAAAAGCTTGATAAGAACAGATTCTAAATAGAGTTGTAAGAAAAAAAAGAAATTTTATAACAATGTTAATGTGAGAGTTGATGTGTCCTACAAATAATTGTAAGCAGTATTAATATGGATAGTCAAGCTAGGAATTTCTGGACCTGTGAGGGCAGCAAAGGAAGACAATTGCTTTGGTCCAGGTGGAGCAAACAGGAAAGGGGGAAGGATGGAGCTTATGTTACAGGCATTCTCACTTTTCTCTGGCAGTTCAACACCATAGCGTTTCTTTTTGTTTCTGTGGCTAAAAAAACAATTCTTCTGTTGGAGAGAGGAAGGGTAATGATTTTCCTGTCCCATCCCCACTCCCTCATCCCCATCCCCTACCCCCCAGGAGTTCATTCTCTCGTGCCAAAACTGCTTAACCTTCAGTAGTCAAGGAAATGCAACTATGGGAATAGAGGAGTTCAAAATCCCTGTAGGAGAGTTTGTGAAGCTGGTGGCTACGATGAAGGGTCTGGATGAACTCTGTAGGAGAAGCTGGCTCACTGGCTAAAGAAGCAGGGAAAGAGTCTTTCGCCTTCCTTGAAAGCCTTCAACTGACTGAATTATCTCATTGTGCGAGATAAAAAAAAGATCGCAGATGTAATCAGCCACAGATGAAATTAACTGACTGATGTTTTAATCAGCCAGCCACCAAATATCCTTGCAGCAACGGTCAGGCCAGTACTTGCCTGACCAGACAACTGGCCAAGTTGACACCAAAATCTAACTATCACACTTACCTACCTGAAGGGTCTCATCACATATCTTTCTTTCACACACCCACTATATTCCCCTCTCTGGTTTTCTTGTGGTCTTTAAAGACCTCAGTTGCATCCTAATTTAGAGATTTTGCACCAACTACCTCCTCTGCTTGATCTTCTTTTCCTTGTTCACAATGCCTGGTATTTTATTATGCTCTCAACTTGTCATCTCTATAAGAAGCATTCCCCTACTGTTCAATCTAAAGTAGCCACCCAGTCATATCTAACACATAACCCTATGTTAATGATCTGAAAAAAATTTATCTCTATCAATTTATTTGCTTGTTTGTTTATTGGTTATATTTCCCACATTTAGAATATAAAGCCATGAGAATGGGGACCTTGTCAGTAATTGTTCACCACTACATCCCCAGACTTCACAGGAACATCCCCCTCCTCCTAATTGTATACCACAGCTCACTCTCATCATTTCCAGCCTCGTTTACATGGATAATGACATGAAAAAGGCAGGGAAGTCTTTGGTGGAATGATCTTAGCTTGACATAGCCAAAGGAAGGAGAGTATAGGTATATTTCATATATTCGAATTCACAGATTAAAAGAAAGTATACCTAAAGCAAGACCAAGTCAAAATTCTTCAGTGTTCAAAAAACCCTTCTTGATAGCACCCTTCCTATGCATATTTGCACTTTCTTCCTTCTCTGTAGAGATTTGCACTAGGAAAGGATTTACTAAATTCATCCATTAGCAGGTACACATGACTGATAGGAAATAATACTTCATCTCTCTTAAGAATGGGTACAATTAAACAGGGACAGAGGGACACACACAATGTGTAATGTCATACACTTGTTCTACTTCAGGTAAGAACTTTCTTATATTTTTACAACTAACCATGGTCATTGTCCACAACAGGTTTCACTGTTATAGAGTCCCACGTTTTATCCTCTAGCTTTCTTTTTAGTGACATACAAGACCCTAGACTTCCTCTTTCCACCATACTCACACTGTTAATTACCCTTCAGTATTGTGCTACCATCACCTCTATCCATTTGCAAACATTTACAATCAACGTTATTAAAAATTCTATATAGGGAGGCTGCCGTGGCTCAGCAGGCAGAGCTCCAACCTGCCGTGCTGGAGGTCTGGAGTTCGATCCCTGGTGCCTCCTGCCCATATGCAAATTAAAAAAAAAAAATTCTATATAGATTCTTTTATTTTCTAATGTCTCAGAGTAGCATTCTAAGATTTGGTCTGTGAATTGTTTGAAATGTTCATTTTAAAAGGCCAAGCTTTTGTGAGCAAATAAATTTAGCAAACACTATATACCCTATCTTGCTCTTACATAGTCTCAGTGCCCACTAGCATATTAAAGGCTCTAAAAATTCCAGCAGTGAAAAAATTAAGTTTATTTAACTTAATATCTCCCAAATTTATATCTGAGTGATCTCTAGGAATACTGCACAGAAGCAGCCTATGCAGAACATTCTATGGGAAATGCTGTCCTAAAATCAAAATTCTTTCCTTTATTACTGTTTTCCAGCAATGATATAAATCTGTATTTCTTTTTTTCTTGCTGAACTTGTTTATTTTAAGACACATTTTAAACTTGTCCTATCTGGTTTTCCTAGTTATTTCCCAGGGTGAGACAAGATGAGCAGGACCTGACTGGCAGTGAGTAAATAAGAGTTGTAAATGTACAATGAATCCAAGACTCCATACTTTGCGGTAAACCTTGCTCTGCAAAAGGTGCAACTGTGAAGTGTTAGCTATCTGAGATTAAATTTAAGGCACTACAGGATTCTGTCCCAGGGGATATATGCCTCCATTAGAAGCCAAGGACCAGCCCATTTCACAACCGATTCATATTTCAAGGCATCATTTCAGATATTTATGGCAAGCAAAATCTTGAAAGCAGCATGATATCTGCCCTTTTATTTTAAACAATTGAAGTAAATGACACAAAATAAATAATATGTGACTGATTTT
Source organism: Myrmecophaga tridactyla (assembly GCA_004026745.1). Lineage (NCBI taxonomy): Eukaryota > Metazoa > Chordata > Mammalia > Pilosa > Myrmecophagidae > Myrmecophaga > Myrmecophaga tridactyla. The sequence goes on from PVIY010032634.1 coordinate 9,450, forward strand.
CTTATACTTTATAGTTTTTTCTTCTATTTACATAAAAGGACATTAAAAGAAGACAGATAATATTCTAATATAATAACAATAAATATTTACACTGCATCTTAGTTGGGTAGAACTTGTACTTTACAGGAAAGCTCTGCATGTGTGTATGTTTTATGCTGGCTTTACTGAGAAAATCCACACACTATGCAATTCACCCTTTTAATATATAAACGCCAATGGTTTTCAATATACTAACAGAGTTGTGACCATCAACACAATCAATTTTTAGAATATTTTCACCACCCCCTAAAGAACATCCATATTCATTTGCAGTGATTCCTCATTTTTCCCACAAGCTAGGCAAGCTCTAATCTACTCTTTGTATAATTTGTCTATTCTGAACAGTTCATAAAAACAGAATCATACAATATGTGTTCTTTTGTGATTGTGTAAGATTTAAACAGTATAGTTACTGCTGATAAAATATATTTATTTTTTGAGGTCTATCCACAGCTTTACCAAAATGTGCATTTTATATTGTATCAGCAAAGTACTGCACTGTGCTGGCATTTATCCAGCAGAAAGCAGATTCAGTAATTGTGATATTATGTTTTACAAAGTAGCACGATCATTTAAGGTTTGTTCAATGAGCTTCGGGTTATTTTTTATTAATAAAAACATGTCTTTGTGACCTGTGCATTGTAGCCTAAGTATACTACTTTGTTTCAGAATGAGCTTTTGCAAATATAAAATACCACAATCTCTTCTTTTGTCTATAATCAACCTTGACATCAGGAAACCATCGTTCGTTTCCCAAAGAAATCTGGTTACTCTCTCATTTTTGATGTAAAACACCACAGTGAATGAAGATATAATTTTTTATCTGATAGTATAATAGTTTTCTTATTATTATGAATATACAAGCTGCCTTGATTACACAATTACTGCAACAAAATAAATCATTAAATAGAAAAGGGAAATTAGGTAATCCACTAAATAGATTTACATCTAGATAGTGCAATAATGGTGAAGGCTGGGTTCACAAATACTCAAAAAATAGGTCAATCTTTAGCAAATCCTTTAACCTCAGCTTCACAGATTTTATTGTGACTCCTCTTTAAAGAATGATCTAACCCAAGAGCTAGCATAAACAGTCTAAAAATCATTGATTACAGTAATTTTAGTTCCCATCACCATGGAAACATGCTGTATATAGACTTTTACTATGGGAAGAGATGCTGTAAAAGAGACAGGAGTGAACAAAAATAGAAGTAAATTATGCATTAAAGTGATTTTTAAATGGAATTAAAAATTGAAATGAATAAAGAAAAAAATTAGGGGGGGCATATGAAAAGAGAAGGTATTGAAGATGAGTGTATACCAGGAAGAAAAGGTTGAGCATAAAAGAGGTATAAATATAATTTGATTTGAAAGGTCTAAATTAATCCCTTAAGGGACTGAAGGTTACTTACTAGCTACACTATCACTGTTATTCTGTGTGTTCTGTGTGGTAGAAACTGACTAGGAAAGTTTAGATCATCTGATCCAGATAGTCTCTGAAGCTTTAACAAGATATCTGGCTGGTCTGACTTCATCAGCTGTTTATTTAAGTTGCTACAAAAACACCTTCATCCAGGAAACAAAATTTAGCCCAAATACTGGAACTGAAGGAGAAAGCTAATATAATAGCAAAAATAACTATCAAAAGTCTCCCATGTATGGAACAGTACCAAAAATAATATCTTTAGAAAGTTAATTGTTTCCTAAAGAGGTGAATGGTAGAGTAAAAACAGCTCTGTCCTCAACATAATACTAGCAAACCAAATTCAACAGCACATTAAAAGAATCACACACCATGATCGAGTGAAATTTACCACTGGCATGTAAGAGTGGTTCAAGACAAGAAAATCAATTAATGCATTACACCATATTAATAGAATAACCAGGGCAGGAGGTGGGGGACAGAAAAAAAAACCCATGATCATCTTAATTGATGTAGAAAAGGCATTTGACAAAATCCATCACCCCTCCTTGATAAAAACACTTAAAACATTAAAAAATAGAAGGAAATCTCCTCAACATGATAAAGGGCATAAACGAAATCTCACAGCTAACATCCTACTTAAGGGTGAAAGACTGAAAACTTTCCCTCTAAAAATTTTCTCCAGAGCAATTAGGCAAGAAAAAGAAATAAAAGGCATCAAAATTGGAAAGGAGCAAGTAAAACTTTCCCTATTTACATAAATAGGGAAACTATTATGTAATAGGAAGAAGTAAAACTTTCCCTATTTACACAAATGATTTTATATACATTAAATCCTGAAAAATCCACAACAAAGCTCCTAGAACTAATAAATGAATTCTACAAAGTGGCAGAGTATAAGATCAACACTGCAAAATCAGCAGTGTTTCTATACACAAGAAATTAACAATCTGAGGAAGAAATCAAGAATAAATTTCCATTCAAAATAGCAATTAAAAGATTCAAGTGTTTAGGAATAAATGTAATGAAGGATGTAAAGGACATTTACACAGAAACCTACAAAACACTGCCAGAAGAAATCAGAGGACCTAAGTAGATGGAAGGACTTTCCATGTTCATGGATTGGAAGACTAAATATTTTTAAGATGTCAACCCCACCCAAAGAAATACATAGATTCAATGCAATCCCAACAAAAATTCCAACAACTTTCCCTGTAGAAATGGAAAAGCCAAACATTAAATTTATTTATATGGAAGGGTAAGGGGCCTTGAAAGCAAAAACCATTATGTAAAAGAAGAATGAAGTTGGAGGACTCAGACTTCTTGATCTTAAAATTTACTATAAAGCCACAGTAATCAAAATAATATGGTATTGGCACAAAGACAATCATAGAGATTTATGGAACTGAATTGAGAGCTCAGAAATCAACCTTCACATTTATGGGCAAATGATCTTTTTTTATATAGATTTTATTGAGGTATCTTCACACACATACAATCCGTCCAAGGTATACAATCAGTGGCTCACAATATAATCACAAAGTTGTGTATTCATCACCATGATCATTTTTAGAACATTTACATCACATCAGAAAAAGAAAGAAAGAGAAAAAAGGAGAAACTCATACATCCCATACTCCTTATCCCTCCCTCTCCTTGACCACTAGTATTACAATCTCCCCACTTTTTTTTTACCCTTTATTTTCCCCACACCATTATTTTATTTATATTTTTGTCTGTATTTTTTTATTCTGTCCATACCCTGGATAAAGGAAGCATCAGTCACAAGGTTTTCACAATCACATGGTCTACTGTAAAAGCTATATAATTAAATGATCATTTTCAAGACTCAATGTTACTGGAATACAACTCAACAACTTCAGATACTTCCCTCTAGCCACTCCAAAACAGCACCAACAAAAAAAGGGATATCTGTATAATGCTTAAGGATAACCTCCAGGATAACCTCTCAATTGTTTGAAATCTCCCAGCCACTGAAACTTGATTGTGCCTCATTTCTCTCTTCTCCTTTTTGTTCAAGAGGGCTCTCTCAATCCCATGATACCAAGTCCCAGCTCATCCTTGGGAGTTATGCCCCATGTTGACAGGGGGATTTACACCCCTGGGAGTCATGTTCCATGTAGAGGTGAGGGCAGTGAGTTAACCTGTCGAGTTGGTTTAGAGAGAAAGGCCCCAACTGAGCATCAAAAAAGGTTCTCTGGGGGTGGCTCCTATGCATAATTATAAGTAAGGTTAGTTTCTCCTTTGCAGGAATAAGTTTCATTGGGGCGAACCCCGAGATTGAGGGCCCAGCCTATTGATTTGGTTTGGTTCCCCACTGCTTACGAGAACATCAGGAATTCCCCAGATGGGGAAGTTTAATATTTCCTCCCTTCTCCCCAGTCCCCCAGGGAGACTTTACAAATACTTTTTTATTCTTTGCCCAAATTACTCTGGGATGTATCACAGCATCACACAAACATTGACAAACTAACAAGATCTCAAGCCCTACTCAAGATTCCCTGTACTTATGGTGTTCAAATAAACTGACCTTACAAGTTAACTTAGTGTGCTACCGAAAATATAAATCTTGCACCAAATAAACATCCCTTCCTTTGGTCTCATACAGAAGTTGAAGTCTTAAAATACAAATTTTATCATCTTTACCTTGTATTTTGATTTACCTTACTTTTATCCAGGTCAGCTTCATTCATATCTCTACTTGAAGTCTGGTCCCTGTTTCAGTGTTTTAGCAGCTGCTGTATGGGGTAATGCTGACTCTCATAGCTTCAGAGCTTTTAACTCTTGAGTCTTAGGTGTCACACAAATCCCCAAAGTCCAAGAAACAACCAGGTTATACACAAATAACTCAGCATCTCAGAATTTACAGACAACAGCTGCAACTCCGGATGGATGTGACAACTGTAAGAGCTTACAAACTAGGAGCCTTTACAAGAGGCCCCAGACTGGTAACCCATGCTCTTGACTTTAATTCTCCGAGTTCATATATTATAGTTAGTACACATGAGTGAAGCATGATAATATTTGTCTTCTTGTTTCTGACATTTCATTCAACATACAGTCCTCAAGATTCATTCATCTAGCTTTATGCCTCACAATTTCAAGCACGCTCAGTACTCCATTGTATGTAAACACCACAGTTCACCCTCCCATTCTCAGTAAGTACCCGTAGGTATGGTCAACTGATCTATGACAATGGGCAAAGACCAATCAATTGGGAAAGAATAGCCTCTTCAACAAACGGTGCTGGGGAAACTGGATCTCAATTTGAAAAAAAAAAAAGATATTTTATACAAAAATCAACGACTCAAAATGAGTCAAAGACCTAAATTTAAGAGTCAGAACGATCACATTCCAAGAAAAAAACATAGGAAAGCATCTTTAGGACGTTGTGTTAGACAATAGTTTCTTAGTCTTTACACTCAAAACCCAAACAATATAAGAAAAATAGATAAATAGGACCTCATCAAAATTAAAAAGCTTCTGTGCATCAAAGTACTTTATTATGAAAGTAAAATGACAGCGTATATAATGGGAGAAAATATTTGCAAACTATATATCCTTTAAAGGTTTGATATCCACAAGAAAGCCTTCAACTTAACAACAAAAAGATAAATAGCCCAATTAAAAAATGAGCAAAGGACATTAACAGACATTTCTCCAGAGAAGGTATACAAAAGGCCAAAAAGCATTTTATAAGGTACTCAATATCAATACCCATCAGGATAATGCAATACAATTTTTAAAAATCCATGGAACTACACTACACAAACCATGGATTTATAATTAATAATAATTATAAAAATGTGCTGTCAGCAATTGTAACAAATGTTCCACACCAATGTAAGGTTTTATTAATAGGGTGGAATATGGGAATCCTGTATTTTAGGCATGATTGTTCTATAAACCTACAACTTCTCTGATAAAAAAATAATTAACAACAACAACAACAATAAAATCCTAGCTCTGGACTTGGACCTGGCTTCAAATACTGGCTTACTCAAAAAAATTTCTTACACTGCCAGTTTACTTATCTCAAAAAGTAGAAATAATAGCTTTTCTACTCAACTACAGAGTTGTCAGAAATAAATGAGAAAATATGTCTGAAAGCACTATATAAACAGTGTGTTAGTCAGAAACTGTTGCATACCCCAGAAAAGCTATGTTTTTAACCCTCATTCAATATTGCTAGGTGGTTTTGAATAGGTGGTTTCCATGGAGGTGTGTCTCCACCCATTCAAGGTGGGATTACTTAGTAGAGTTCTTTAAGAAGGAACCATTTTGGAAAAAAACTTTAGAGCACACACAGCCAGAGATCTTTGAAGATGCAGAAAGAAAATGCCCCCAAGGAAGCCACTGAAGAAACCAAAAGAGAAAGCTAATACATATCATCATGGGCATTCCCAGCTGAGAGAAAACACTGAATGTCATCAATCCTTTCTTGAGTCAAGATATCTTTAATTGGATACCTAAGTTCGGACATTTTCATAGCTTTAGAACTGTAACTTGCCACTTAATAAATTTCCTTTTTAAAAGGTGTTCTGTTTCTAACATATTGCATTTTGGCAACTTTAGCAAACTAAAACAAATAGCAATGAGCTATTCTATAACTTTATTAATAGATAGTTTTACAAAAGTCAATTAAAAGCTTTTGTAAGAAATAACTGTCCTGAAGATCCTTTAGAATATTCCTTAATCTCACCCTTGAAAATTCTTTGAAAATGCCATCATTAGATAAATATATATGACTAACTCATCACATGCAAAATTTAGACAAGGAGATATGGATTACAGACCAAGAAAGTATAAAAATAAACAAAGTAAGTAAAGATTTTAGTCCTATCTTTCTCTCATCGGCCCAGTTTCCACCTCCAACCCCAACTGGAAACCACTGTTCTCAATATCTTATGTATCTTTCCAGGCTTCCTTTATATCTTGCTTATGTTCAAACTTTATAGAGCCAACTTGTTTCCATATGAAAACAAACATGGTTAATATCATTTTACAATGGACATAATCATCACAAAGGTATTGTATACATACACATAAATATATCACTCACCAAAATATGTAACTTGTAGCATTCTTTAATTACCAGCCCAAAATTTTATTAATTAACTTACTTATTCAATAAAGACATAATTTTTACAATGTGCCAAGACTGTTCTAAGCCCTTCATAAACATAAAACTTTTAAGCTTTTTACCCACCTAACAACTGTATGAGTTGTACACTGTTAATAAAACCCCATTTTATAGATAGGCTAGCTGAAGCATGGGTAGGTTATGTGGTAATTTGCCCAAAGTTCAAGAATAAGAAAGTAGCAGAGTCAGAAGTAAACCAAGGCTGTCAAGTTCTAGAACACATTCTTAACCACTATGCTTTGATACCTCTAAAAATGGCCTATTATAGTGATTTATTACATGAATGGTATGGTTAATGCTAACAGATTACTATTACCTCTGACATTATTTACAGTTTCTTTTGCTGTATGAAATAATGACTGAATGTAAATATAAATGCCTCAGTACATTTGTCAGATTATAATGCTTTATAAACTTTGAATGTAAATCTATTGTGTTTTGACATTCCATTTTCAATAATAATATTTGAAGTCTAAGAAACTTAAGGGTGTATTATTTTTGTGCAATTATTAAGTTGAATACCAAAGATAAAGATAGAATTCTGAAAGCTGCAAGAGAGAAGCAATGTATCACCTACAAAGGAGCCTCAATAAGATTAAGTGCTGATTTCTCATTGGAGACCATGGAGGCAAGAAAGCAGTGGGATGACATATTTAAAGGGCTGAGAGCAAAAAATTGCCAATGAAGAATTCTATATCTGGAAAAACTGCCTTTTAAAAAGGAGGGAGAGATTAAGAGATTATTTTGTTAAGATAAACTAAAGTTGAGAGGGTTCCTTACCACTAGACTGGCCCTATAAGAGATGCCAAAGAGAATTCTGCAGATTGAAAGGAAAAGACAGTAGACAATAGGTCAAAGCCATAGAAATGAAGCTCTCCAGTAAGGTTAAGAACAAAGGTAACTATAAATGCCAATACTATGGTGTCTGTTTATCAACTCCAATTTTTACTACCTGCAGTATCTAAAAGGCAAGTACTTAAAATGTAATGAGAAATAAGGGGGGTGCAAGGGTAGTTCAATGGTAGAATTCTCACCTGCCATGTGGGAGACCTGGGTTTGAATTTCAGTCCATGCACTTCCCCCCCCAAAATACAAACGAACAAGCAAAACAAACAAAAATTCAACAAATGGTGCTGCAATAATGAGATACTCACATGGAAAAATAATTAAATGTGACCCTATCACACAGCATACAAAAAAAAAGTATAATGAGAAATAATAGTTTTAGATACATAATGTATAAACACGCTATTTGTGAGAAGAACTACATAAAGGTAGGGGAAGAAAGGGTACAGAAACACAGTTTGTGTATAATACTGAAGTCAAGTTGGTATCAAAGTTAATGAGATTGTTACAGATTTTGAATGTTAAATGTAAATCCCATGGTAATTACAAAGAAAATATTGGAGAATAGGCAAGCTCAAAGAGAGAGAAAATACAGATTTCTAGGGGGTGGTGGTCAGGGGGAATGAGAGTTAATGCATAAAGGGTGTAGAGTTACTGTTTGAGAGAGATGGGAAAGTTTTAATAAGGGATTTAATAAGAGAGGAAAGAAAGAGCTCAAAAGGATATTACTGGGACATATGGAAAAATTGGAAGAGGGTCTTTAATCTTTAAATCAATGTTAAATTTCTTGAACTTGACAAGTACACTAAGATGAATACATAAGTGAATATCCTTGTTCTTAGGAAATGTACAAGGCAGTATTAAATGTTAAAGGAGCATAATGTATACAACCTACACTCAAGAATTCAAAAAATGGATCGATTGACCGATAAATGGATGGATAGATGGCTTGCTATATTAGATAGATAGATAAAATGATACAGCAAAAGTAGCAAAATGCTAAAATTGATGAAAGTATGTATCTGAGGGCATGGGGCTATGTTGGCTTTCTCCATATAGTGTTTGTATTACTTTTCAAAGCTTCTTGTAAGTTTGAAAGTAGTTCAAAATAAAAGGCTCAAAATTATTAACAAATTAAAATAAACTGTGCCTTGGCTTCTCTGAAATCAAGGTATTTTCAATGACTCTTAGTGGCTTACAACCTGAAGACAAGGCCCTAAATCTGTAAGTCTCAGTCTTCTCTCTACATACCTGCAGTTTATTTTTCCTGCTATGCTTAGATTTATTAAAAGCCTATATGTCTAGTCAGTAGAATCTTGTGAGTCCCTTCAATTACCCAATTCTGTGTAACTGCAAGTACCACAAAAGCAAATGAAACAGAAATTGAGAAGAGGGACTTTAATCCACTCATGAATTCCAGCAACCATCTAGGAAGACGCTACACAAAAGATGAGAATGCTTAGTCCCCTCATATTCTTGCATACTCAAATGAGGCTGAGCCCCCTAGTTACTGGAAGTCAGACTATACAAGTTACCCCTACAGCTAAACAGAAGAGTTGACAGCTAAATAGTTAAAAAATACTCAATATAATCCTTCAGCTGGAAAATGCTGAATTTAGTCTTTGGTAGTTAGAAATGCTTACTAGAATCACACAAGCTGCTTTAATTCACTTCAAGCCTGAAAGCCCTTACTACCATAGTTTGCTAGGACCTAATCTCAAAAATTTATACTCTGTTCCTGGTTACATTAATGAGATCTGTTCCCAGCTCTGCTTGTAGGGATAAGCTATCATCCAGAGTAGGATGAAACCCATATGGACTAATATCAGCACCTTCATTCCTTTAAAGGACAAGATCAAAGGCCTGAATGGTCAACAAAGGGAGAAGGGTCCACCAGATAACAGGATGTGCTGACCAAACAAAATCGTAATGAATCTGTAACTTTACTTAGTTTTTTTCTTTTTTTCTTTTTTTTTTGTTTCCTTTGCCATTCCTATGTCTGTTTGGACTATAAAAACTAAAGTCACCTTCAAACTGGTCTTGCAAAGATTTTTTTGCCCTCCAATTCCTTGTTGATGCATCTTCAATAAACTTACTTTCTCACCAGAACAAAGATATTTGTTTCTCTGTTTGATGCCCAATCAGGCAGGCCTAACTATATAGGACCATGTTTTTGTGACAGTAACAGTGTTAAACATATGAAGTATATTTGAAATTTTTTGAGTCCCAAAGAGACTATTCTTAGGCATTTTCTTCACACACTCCAGAGCAGTAGAAACATTTAGATATATTTTTCTATATACTATTCCTTTGCACTGACAGACTTCTAAACCAAATAAAGTGCTAAGGCAGAATGCACAGAAAACAACATTTGACCATGGCTCTCTTGACAGAAATTTAGTTTATATTTGAAAGCTATAATATATATGTATGTACAAATGTGTGTGTATATGTATATTCAACAAGATTTCTCTTTCTTGGCAGATAAAGGAAATAGATTATAAGTCTTGTGTTTTTCTCTTTTGTTTATATTCAAATAACTGCTGAACTATCATTAATTGTTTTACAATCACTCACAGTGATCTTCGGAACCAATTACAATAGTATCAAACTGGGAAGTCTTGATTTTTTAATGTTTTAACATTATCTATGGCTTACCAGATAAAGAAGATAAAATTCTCAGACATAAAAAAATGATAACTTTAAGATTCAACCATATATAATCAATGTGTAATATGAGCAGATGGTAATTAAATACAGTATATACTATTATATAAAAAATAACTTGTAATATGTTTTTTACAATAATGAGCAAACTGTGGCCCAGAGAAATTAAGGAAATAGGGGAAGGCTCCAGAGCTAGGAAATGATAAGCTTAGGTTTTTAACCCAGATCCCTCTCACACTTTGGACTGGGCTGCTTTCATTAAGATATCCTGACTTTAGATCCTGGCTTTAGGTACAGGACCAAAGAAAAACAAACTGACAGGAAACAGTATAAAATATGAAGGGGGGAATGGAAGAGCTCTCTATAAATCAAAGAGATGAATTCCTCATTTTCAGGGCCTCCAAACTGAGGAAGAAGCTGGCAGCACTGTGAGAGCAGAGAATTGAGGTGCCTTAGACTTAAGCTTTGAGTAAAACCTTATTTGGCTCAAAGAAAGGACACAAATTCAGGGCATGTGCTTTACTTCTTTGGAGACTGAGAGTTCAATGTTGGGGCTCAAAGGATGGCTTCTGTCCCCTAACCCAGGAAAAGAATTTTGGAATGCCTGAGTGTGTGTGTTTGTGTGTGTGCGTGTGTGTGCACACGCATGCGTGCATGTGTCTAATCATCTGCATTTCACACAGCATAGGAGCTGCACAGTTGAGGAAAGAGAGTGTGATGGCTTCTGGCTGGTGTGCAACTGGTCTCTGAGTTGTTGCTTGAAGTCCTCACTGGACATATTTCACGCATAAGGTCGCTCTCAGTTTGCAGAGAAGAGAAGCTTTTATACTGAGCAGGGTCCAATAAGAAGGCTTTTCATCAAAAGACAAAGGCCAGTGATGCATTTTTCTCTGCCCTGAATTTCAATTAGTATCTTAGGCACTGAATTTGAAAATGACAAATTGAGAAATGTCTGCATTTAATTTGTAGGCCAAGGCCAAAGAAATATTATAAAAATTACATTAAGAATAAATATTAGCGAAATGAATTCTCAGCACAGGAAAGGGAATATTTCATAAGAGTATTATGCTGGAAGTACCTCACTTTTTAAATGCCATTTGGCTCTATCAGACTTCTGTACTTTCAGTAAAGCTCATGTTGTAAGAAACAGGGAGACTTTATGGTCTTTTAAAATATGAATTTCCCAATAAGCCAGGCACTACATTTTGTAAATAATCAGCTGTAACACAATACAATCCCAATGATATTCATATTTTGAAGATATACTATATTATTTGATTTTTCAGGTATTAAAATGTTTTATTCATAATTACTTTAATATCTTTAGTTAATAAATTGAGACGATAAAGCTAAATAATGGTATTTTGGATCATAAGTATAAATTAACATATGCCTGGGGCCCAAGAAAATATGACTAGCCCAAAACAAATCCATTTTAAGCAAACACAAAATCAAATACCATTTTAAAAGTTAAAGCCAAGAATGCTAGTATATATTACCACTGGTTTCCGACCAGCATCTCTGCCATCAGTCAAATGGTGATATATGTAGACAAGAGTGTTGTAAACCCAGAGAATTTAAAATCGCATCTATAAAACTACTAGAAATACTAAAATGATTCACTAAATATTTATGATTTTACCTTAAATTTTCCCTCTATAATTATTTTCTTTTAGTATGAAACTAAATTAGAAAACGATACATAGAGACTAGTAAAAAAATGCTTTTTTTTGCATAAGAAGAAAAACCTGTTAAACTACTTGTCTTATAGTAAGTACCTATCCAATACTCAGGTTTGAAGAGGAGTTTGCTTTTAGTTTTCAGAGTCTAAGGAAATAATTTACATTAAAAAAAATAACTAAACTTAGTATTATCAAAGTCTGAGAGGACAGCATTTTAAGGAATGTAAACATTCCTTAAAAAAAAAATCACAGCAACTGTTTTAAATCCAAAATATTATACATTTATATATGTGACAATTTCCAAATTTATGTTTTGAATAAATCTGTCTTTCTAATATAATGTTTAGTATTAATATATTTTACAATTTAAATCTGATCACATTTTAATCCTGGTGGAAACGGAACAAATAATGATGATTTGGAGTCATGGACATATTATCAATATCAGAGGTTCTCAAAAGTGTGGTCCCAAAGACCAGCGGTATCAATATCATATAGAAACTTGTTTAAAATGCCCCACCCCAGATCTACTGAATCAAAAACTCTAGCAATCTCTTTCAACAAGCCCTTCCGATGCACACTCAAGTTTGACAACCACTGGTCCAGAACAAGAAAAACCAACTTATAATAACTTAAGTTCATCCAAAAAACAGGTATTCATAGTAGGATGGCGTTTGGGTTTGCTAAAGCTGCCAAAATGCGATATACCAGAAATGGATTCACTTTTACAAAGGGGATTTATTAAGTTACAATTCTAAGGCCATGAAAATGTCCAAATTTTCATTTGGACACTAATTTTCATTTGGACACCAAATTTTCAAGGCACTACCAAGAGGATACCTTCTCAGAACAAAGGCAGCTGGCTTCCAGGATTCCTCTGTCACATGGGAAGGCATGTGGCAATGTCTGCTGTCCTCTCACACCTTCTCATTTCAAATGGCTCTCTCAACTCCTGTGGGTTCTTCTTGCCTCTCCTCAGGGTGTTCTCTTCCTTAGCTTCTCTCCCATAAAGGACTCGAGGAAGGACTAAGACCCACCTTGAAGTGGGTGGGCCACATCTCCATGGAAACAACCTAATTGAAAGGTCCTGCCCATAACAGGTTTGCCCTTACAAGAATGGATTAGAAGAACATGGCTTTTCTGGGGTACATAACAGCTCCAATCAGGTACATAACAGCTCCAATAGGTCAATGGCTGAATGATCTATTAGCTATTCAGTGACATCAACTGCCCAGATGTTAAAAAATGGGATATAAAGACAATAGAACAAAACAAGGAGCCTAGAAAAAGACTCATATTTATATTAAAACTTAATAAAAAACAGATGTCATTACAGGTCAGAGAATAAAAGATGGGCAAAAAGAAAATATAGGGGAACATCTTCAGGACTCAAATCCTGAAGCGGGGAAAAACCCTGCTTATTACATAGGAAAAGATCGATAAATTTGACTACATTAAAATTCTATACTTCCATTCATCAAAACATCATTTTTAATTAAGTAAATGAAAAGGTAACCCTCTAACTATGAATAGATTTTTCTCACACATATAATTGACAAGGATTTGTATTTAGTATTTATTCACTCAACTATTTATTTAATGCTGATATATGCCAGACACTAGGTACTAGAGATATAGTAATGATAAGTAACTGAAGATCTCTGCTTTCTTTAGGTTATGTGCCTAGCTCATAATAGACTTAAGAAGTAAATTGTGTAGCTTGTTTACTTAAATTATGGGTAAATTATTTACACCACGTTCATGGCTATTTAGTCAAGGACCCAGTTGATACTAATACCTGTCAGAAGGCATGCATCTTGGAAGATGCACTAACCAACTAAGTAAACAGAAAGACTTATGTTATGGACCAAAGGCAAGTTCTTGCCTGACGTGCACCAAGTCAATTGAGTGACACCAAGAGAAAGAGTTTATTCAGCAAAGGCAGCCTTGTGAAGACAGGAGAACTTGTCTCAGATCTGCCTGCTTGAGTTAGATGTGTAACAGCCTTATACTGGTTTTTCAGTGGGCAGAGAGGTAGGTAACATGGGTTGAGGATGGCTCAAGGGCGGGACTTTCCTAGGCAGGCAGTCACAAATCAAGCCAAAGCATGCTTCTACATACATCGCATATTCAGAAAATGGGATGTAAATTCCGCCCAGAGGCAGGAAATTTATGACTATAATGAGATTAAGTGGATTTTAGGTCAAAATTTTATTTAATTGCATATGCCCTTAGAACCAGTTTGAATCAGTTGTCTTAGGCTAAGGGGAAAAAACGGGATCTTGGTGGTTAGCTATAGAACTTTTGCTTAGCTTCTGACTGGATATAGGGTCTAATGGTTAGGGTCTAGCATGTGTGTGAGCTAGCAGTTGCTAAATGGGGCTTCACAGATGTTGAGCTAGGGGATGGTAAACATCAATCGGGAGGGGGTGACAGCTCCTAGGTGGTTACACTTAGTTGATATCTGCCAGCCTCTGTCATCAGCCACTCCATGGCCCAGTGGATCCACTGATGATACTGGGGGCTTCAGTCAGTACATAACAGAGTTCAAACCTTAGGGCCAGGACTCCAGGGAAGAGCTCTAATTCCCTTGAGGAGGAATGGTTTCTAACCAGTAAGAGATTGAGGTATTATTCACTAACTTCATGCTCATTCTAAATTCATTATCTTGGACTTTAGACCATCTGAAACATCTTCTAGGCAATGTGGTTCAACCCTGTTCTGACAGCTCACATGAAGGAGCTTTTAAAAATCAGGTCATATCAATGAGATAATGAGTTTTAGAATGTGGCCCGGTTGTTACCACAATTATAGCGCTATTATTGTAAGTCACCAAACTGAGAAGAGAGCTACCCGCTATAAAACTGACAACTACCAGGGCAGGCCACGGTGGCTCAGCAGGCAGAGTTCTCACCTGCAATGCCAGAGACCTGGGTTCAATTCTGGGTGCCTGCTCATGCAAAAAAAATTAAAAATAAAATTAACAATTACCACATTTTAGTAAAATTTCATTTTTTTAAAAAATATATAATTTCAGGAATGTTTCTGGGCCAATAAAATTCTCTGGTAGCTGTAATGCACTCCCCTGATGAAAGATTCCTTTCTCCTTCCTTCTGTCCCCACCAACACTACAGGTTTCTATTAAAATAGATTGTTTACATATGATGGAACTATAGGGCTATGACTTTGGAGGGACAATAACTGATTCCACAGAAATGACCTAAAGAGAAATGATTTCTGTGCTGAACTATATATAATGTTATATAAATACTATATATAATGTATATAATCATTAAAACTTTAAACCAATTTTTGAAATGCAACATAATGGGATCCTAATAGATCCTACAAGAATGGATGCAAGCCTCTACTTCTGGGGGAAAACTGCTGGAATTCCTGTTTTAGTCATTCTTGGTGCAGTCACTAACATCACTTCTCAAGCTCCAGCTCAACTCTTGAGCCACACAACCTCCCTGCCTTCTGCTTTTTAGGAAATTTTCTCAATTATTCAATCTCCTCACTCTGAGAGATTCCGCAATCCTAGCCCTTCAAAGTGAAATCTTAGCTCTGCACCCACTGAGCTGGGTTTCTGCTGAGCTGGCAAAGAGCCTGTTTCATTATGGAGTTCAACTAATCATAGTTTTCCATTCTACTAGTCTAATATTACAGTGACTTCTATAAGAGAGTGGTGGGTGTATTTTGGCTGTGGTGCTATTGCGGTGGACCACATTACCATGTGGAGGAGAGAAGTCTGCTTAACCCAGGTCTAAGGAATTGAGGTGAATTTAGGTGACATCATTTTTTTTTAAAATCCAGGACATTATTTGGTTGTAACTTACTGGAATTTGTATCCTGCCATAATCATAAACTATCAGCTATCTCTCTGCATTATCTAAGTTTATACATGAGGAATCCAGTTTTAACTGTATCATCTTCGCTAAAACTTTGTCAGTAATTAAATGCGTTAATAATGGACAAATAAAAATAATGTGCATAAACTGAAAAAAAAAAGAATGGATGCACAAATAAATGTAGGCAGATGACACATTTATTCACCATTCTGCCTAATAAGCTATGAGATATATGTTCTGGGGAAGATAACAGCACACATTCTTTATACTTTAGAATTTTCCTTCTCTATTCTAATTCACTTAACCCAGAAGTAAAGATGGAGAAGTCTGTTCTTGAAGCAAACGGCTGACAGAGACTGAAAATCTGCCAAGCAGAACCTTTTAAAAATGAGGAAATTCACTATAATTCTTAATCAAAGAAAGAACAAGATGAAGAAATTAAAAAGACCTAGTTATAGTTGTATGAGGACTTCTGCTTCCACCATGATGGAGTAACAAAGATAGGGCTTAATCTCTGTAAGCAATTTGAAAACCAAACAAAATATATGAAACAGCCTCTTTTAGACATTGAACAGGCCCTACAAGACTGTGATCTCTGAAAGAAGGGAAACATCTGAGGTGAACTCCAACTTGCTGCCTGGAAGCTATTTAGGAGCTTCAGGTGTTGGGAGGGGAAACTCAAATAAAATCCAGAGGCTTAGCTGAGGTGAGGAGATGGACTTCACTGTGTTGAAGTGGTTGGAAGTTACAGAGTAGGATTCAGGAAATAAGGGAGCTAGTCAGAAAAAGAACTCCAGAAATCTGCACAAGAGTTTTCCTGGTTCTTTCATGTGTACTAGGGTACCATAAGCAGGCAGACACCTCAAGAAGTTGAGTAAAGAACAACCTGGGAGTAGTTCACTGAATAATTCCTGCAGCTCTTAAAGGGTGGAGGAGACATTTACACTTCAAACAGCTAGAGAGGAAAGTCTTCATTGATGATCTCAGGCATTCAGTGGGATTAAATAATAGTAACAGGGGAATTATGCCTACTCTATATGCTTTTTAGAAAAACTTAAAAATAGGTCTCAAAGTGACTAAACTGTGCTACTAGAAATTTAACTGCTTGTCAAAGTAAAGCCTAAAACTCCTTAAAGGAAAACATCAAAATCTAGATGCTCAGTGTGCTGGTTTGAAAGGAAGTATGCCCCCTAGAAAAGCCCTGTTTTAATCAAAATCCCATTTCATAAAGTTAGAATAATCCCTATTCAATACTGTATGCTTGAAACTGTATTCAGATCATCTCCCTGGATGATGTGATTTAGTCAAGAGTGGTTGTTAAACTGGATTAGGTGACGACATGTCTCCACCCATTTGGGTGGGTCTTGATTGGTTTATTGGAATTCTATAAAAGAGATTCAGAGAGAGCAGAGCAGAATGATATAGCCATGAGAAGCAGAGTCCACTAGCCAGTGACCTTTGGTGATGAAGAAGAAACGTGCCTCCCAGGGAGCTTCATGAAACAAGAAGCCAGGAGAAGAAGCTAGCAGATGACGCCGTGCTCACCATGTGCCCTTCCAGATGAGAGAGGAACCCTGACCATGTTCACCATGAACCTTTCCAGATGAGAGGGAAACTCTGACTGTGTTCACCATGTACCCTTCCACTTGGGAGAGAAACCCTGAACTTCATTGGCCTTCTTGAACCAAGGTATCTTTCCCTGGATGCCTTAGATTGGACATTTCTATAGACTTGTTTTTTTTTTCTTTACATGGGCAGGCACCAGAAATCGAACTCGGGTCCTCTGGCATGGTGAGCAAGCATTCTTGCCTGCTGAGCCACAGTGGCCTGCCCTCTATAGACTTGTTTTCATTGGAAAATTTTCTCGGCCTTAGAACTGTAAACTAGAAACTTATTAAATTCCCCCTTTTAAAAGCCTTTCTGTTTCTGGTATATTGCATTACTGCAGCTAGCAAACTAGAACAGATTTTGATACCGGAGAGTGGGGTGCTGTTGCTGTGATTTGCAAATACCAAACACATTGGAATGGCTTTTTAAATGGACAAGGGGAAAGTTTTGGAGGAGTTGTGAGGAGCTTGATAGAGAAGGCCTAAAATGCTTTGAGGAGACTGTTGGTAGATGCGTGGACTCTAAAGATACCTCTGACGAGCCCACAGAAAAGAGGCATGTGTTATGGCAAACTGGATGGAAGGCGATTCTTGTTTTAAAATGGCAGATAATCTGGCAAAATTGACTAGTGGCTTCGGCTGGAAGGCAGATTTTAAACGCCACAAACTTGGATATTTAGCAGAAGAGATCTCCAAATTAAATATCGAAGTGCAGCCTGGTTTCTCCTCACAGCTTATAGTGAAATGCGACAGCAAAGAGATAAGCGAAAACTGAACTCTTGAGTACAAAGAAGACAGAAATTGATGTCCTGGAA
This sequence comes from Myrmecophaga tridactyla, assembly GCA_004026745.1. Classification (NCBI taxonomy): domain Eukaryota; kingdom Metazoa; phylum Chordata; class Mammalia; order Pilosa; family Myrmecophagidae; genus Myrmecophaga; species Myrmecophaga tridactyla. The sequence goes on from PVIY010032634.1 coordinate 27,544, forward strand.
AATTCTGGGCCTCCAGAAACGGACACCCCAGAGAATAGTGCTCTATGTGAGGATGTGACCAGATGTAGAACCCGTCAGCCATCTCAGAGAAAGCCAGGTTTGGAAATGGAGTTATCCAGGAAGGATTTGTGGAAAGTCCTATGTCTTATGGGCATGATCCAAGGTTACTGCATAGAAAGTCAACAAGAGTGCTGTGGGACCTGTATAAATAGAGCTGCTGCCAGTCTGTACTTGGGGGTTCAGAGAAGGGACACATTGGAGGGAAAAATAACTTCAGAGGCAAAACCATGGAGGCTGAGGTCTGAAGTCAAGAAGCCTCGGGCCAGGAGAGCAGACCCAGCGGCAGAGGATGGGCCTTCCACCTCATTGCAGTGGAAGAGTCATGCTGACTCAGGCCTTGGAGAAAGTGAAGCACATTCCTTGGGGTTTGGGGAAAGCTTGGTTGCCACCAGATGGAGGGGTTGAGTTTCTGCCCCGAAGATGGCAGAGAACCCAGGTGCAGCCCCAATGCTTGGAGAGGGTGGAGCCTAGATAAGGGTGGTCTCCCCAATGTCCTCCAAGGTTGCATTTGGAGAGAGGCAGGCCTCTGTGTAGGCCTTTGGAAAGGGTCAGACTGCCGCTTTTAGAAGCCCCAAGGATAAATGATTCTCAGACTTTGAAATCTGATGGATGTTGCCCTGCGGGTTTTTGAAACTGTGTGGGTCCAGTGACCCTTGTGTTTTTTCCTCCCTATGGAAACATGTATATGTATCCTATGACTGTTCCTCCTTTGTATGTTGGCAGCAAATAACTTGTTATAAGTTTTCAAAGGTCCAGAGCCAGAGAACTTTGCCTTAGAACAGACCATGCCTGTAACTAACTTTGACAGGAGTGTGTACTGTTTCTAACTTTGTATTTCATTTGTATTGCTACTGAAATGGTTTAAAGATTTCTGATATTGTTATGAAATTAATGTATTTTGTATATGGGAAAAACATGTCTTTTTTAGGGACCAGAAGGTGGAGTGTGCTGGTTTGAAGGGAAGTATGCCCCCTAGAAAAGCCATGTTTTAATCAAAATCTCATTTCATAAAGGTAGAATAATCCCTACTCAATACCATATGCTTGAAACTGTATTCAAATCATCTCCCTGGATGATGTGATTTAGTCAAAAGTGGTTATTAAGCTGGATTAGGTGATGACATGTCTCCACCCATTTGGGTGGGTCTTGATTGGTTTATTGGAGTCCTATAAAAGAGATTCAGAGAGAGCAGAGAATGCTGCAGCACCACAAAGCAGAGTCCACGAGC
>PVIY010032635.1:0-28819 GCA_004026745.1 Myrmecophaga tridactyla
CAATAGCTCCTTTTTTACATACATAACTCCTATTCTTCCAGACCCAGCACCGGGGATATCTATATCCTGTCCCTGTTCCGTGGCTGGGTTTGCATCTCTGTGCTCTCCCACCTCCCTGTGCTAACAGAGTCCTGCTGTAGTTAGTTGGTGGGTGCAGTATAAAGTGTGTTTGGCATCCAATGTAATGGACTCTAGAGCTGGAAGGGACCCAGGACCACCTGACCCGGACAAGGTGACTAACTGTGGTTCTGCAATGGGAGCAGTAACCTCCCTTGAGCCAGGTTGCAGAAATAAGGTTGTTTGCCTGCAGGTGGGAGGGAATGAGTGTGGAAGGCTAGGTTTGAGAAAGCAGTGCCCTGAATAGTTGGTGAAATCTGGGAAGAACAGTGAACGCATCCCAGAAGATCAGCTGTTGAGGTATAATTATTCTGGCCAAAATTCTTATGCAGAGGAGTGCAAGTCTCCATGTTAACTTTTGTTATTTTCCCTTCCCCTACTATAAGGAGGGGTGCTGGTTTGAAATTATTATGTACCCCAGAAAAGCCATATCCAATCCTGATCCAATCTTGTGTGGCCAGACCACTGTTTAGGGTTTAAACTTTGAGTGGATTACTTCCATGGAAATGTGGCTCCACCCATTCAAGGTGCGTCTTGATTAGTTTATTGGAGCTCTTTAAAAGGAGAACATTTTGAAGAAAGCTCAGATGCAGATGCTCGGAGAACAGTTGCTTCAGAGCTGACAGAGATGCTGATATTTAGTATTAAATTCTCTTTTTAAAAGCCATTCTATTTCGGGTATATTGCATTCTGGCAGTTTAACAAACTAATACAGGGAGTTATACACAAAGAGGCCAAGGTCAGTTAAATAAAGAATCTCAGCTACAAATATGAGTACACATCAAGTATCACCAGACTTTGTAAATGAGAGACAAACAAAAAAGAACTTGCACAAAGGAAATAGAGCTAATAGAGCATAAGAACAGAATTTAAAAATAATAGCTTCAGAGAAATAAGGCAGGACAGTGTATCATGAAACAAGAACAGATGGTTATGTAAAACACCCAATTAGAGATCTTGCAAGTGAAAAACAGAATTGTTAAAATAAAAAAAAAGTGAGTAAGTGGTCCAAATAGCAGAATGGACCCAGCTGAAGAATAAAGTGATCTGAAAGATCAAGCTGATGACTTTCCATGGCACACAGGGGTAAAGAGAACTGAAATATGAAGGGTTCTAGGGCAGGCGGCTCACTTCCAGCCATGACCTTGCATTAGAGGGTGGAAACTTTCCAGGCTGTGTCCGTGACTGAGGTACAGCTTTCTAAACTTTTTCCATTTTTTATATACAGGAAGTCTATTCCTAGAACCCACCAAACATGAGCCCTGTGACTTCATCTGCAGGCTCAATAGGAGTTAAATCTCATCCCCTAAAGTTCCCAAGTAGCCCCAGAGACCACCAATTCAGCTTCTTACTGCTAAGAGTTCACTTTCCGCTTCTGGCATCTGGTGATTTTTCTTTCTAGGCTTTCAAGTTTGACTATTTACTTTTTTTTTTTTTGACTATTTACTTTTTAAATTAAAAATACATCATCCAAAAAAAAAAAAAAGAATTAAAAATACATCATCCAAATTTTCTATGTGTTTGAAAGGGAAAGAAGAGTTTTTCTCACATATGAACATTCTTCCAGTTTTCTAACTTAACCCAATTGCAAACCAAATTTTCAGATCATTTAACAAATTTAAAAATAATTGATAATAATTTCAAATATACAATAAATCATGGGAAATAATTTTAGACACACATACCTATTTCAAAATTTAAACAGTATTAATTTATGGCCTTTTGTGTCACTTCTCTCTTTTAAAAAACATTTAAAATATTATTGATACCACAGAAGCACTATTTCTATTCCTTTCTCCTACTCTGACCTTTCCTGAAAGAGACCATTTTCCTGAATTCAATGTGAATTATTTTCAAGTATGTTTGTACTTTAGGAGAAGAATTCTCAAATTTAACACATATGTTGTTTAAAAATTTTTGAACTTTTCAAAACCCAATATTAGAAAGACATTTAAAAAACAATAATAAACCCACTACGTATTTTATAAATGGGATATTTGATGAAAAGCAACTATTTTTCTCAATCAAAAATTTAATGAGAAGAATTGGTGTAGTTCTACATTTTTTTCCAGATCTTTTGAATATCTGGCATAATAGAAGATAGCTGGATTCTCATATCTGCTTCTGCACTTATTTTGTTACGATATGTTATTTTGGTTGAAGCATATGAAGAAAATTCAGTCTTATACAGATTTGTAATTGGAAAAGGGAGGTTTCTTTAAGTTTTTTCAGGTAATTGTGGATATTCTTTGATACTACATTACAACTTGACAGGTGATAGTTTTTAAAGGTTAGTAGTAATGTGGAATCTGATACCATATGAATGAACTTTTAATCTTCTATTAAAATCTGTAGGCCTGTCTTGTGTTTTGAGTTGATCTTTTGCCCATGCATGACTTTGTCACATAATGCATTGGACATTTAGAAAATATTGGCTCAAAGAGTTACTCAGATTTTCCAAATGTTGACATATTTCATTATATAATATATATTAAAAGTCACATTGCTAATATCACCACTGATCTCATCAGAAAAGTCTTAAAAGTATTGAGAAGCTAGCTGTCAAGCTGACCAGGGTGGATATAACTTTTCCACAGTTCTAAAATCAACTTGAAAGCTCAAATATTATCACTGGCAACAAATACTGTCATTATTGAGACAATATATGGCAAATATCCAAGTCTGAATAATCATAGTTTATCAGTCATTCTTTCAAATGAAAATGATGTGCCATGAAATGGCTAGTTCAGCTCAAACTCAATCACACAAATACATCCTCTCCGGATAAAACTGTGTCTGCGAACGCAGATGTGCTCTATGTGTACTTTCCACTTCATCATGCAGTACATTAAAAAAAAGGGTTGAGATTTACTAAAACTATTTTACTGATCTATCAAGGACACTGTGGCAATCTAGTGGTCAGGACCCCTCCCTTCAGAGAGAAGATGACATCTTATGCACGTAGCAGCCCATGTGACCAGAGCACAGGCCAGAGGAGGAAAGAACGACCAAGTTACTTATCTTAGTTATACATTAAACAGAACTTCTGAAACGTCTTTGATGATTATCTACCCTGTTTCCCTGTAATTTATTGATGCTGTTGTAAACACTGTTATCTTAAAAATTATACCCTAAAGAGCCTTCTGAGCACATGTTGATTCTAATCTCAAAATCCCTTGAACCACAAACCCCCACCATACCCTTGTTCTGTGTCTCAGGCCCCTATAACTGACCCTGTTGATGCCACCTGATTGTGGAGTGCCATTTGTGTTTCTTTGGATGGCTGCCACCAGAGACCCTCTCCTGTTTCTAAGTCCTAATAAACTCATGTGTAACTCCACGCCTGCTGTATGCTTTGGTCTCAGAACTGCTCAGTCGTTTACCTAAAAGACTTGGGTTTGACCATGACAGACATTCTGTGGCTTAGAATTTTATCTAATGCTTTCTCCACATCTATTGAGAGAGCCATATTGTTTCTGCCAATTTGCCAATATAGTGAATAACATTTATGGATTGAAAAATTTCAAATTATTTTTACATCCCAATGATAAATCCAAATCAGTGATTATCTATTATTATTATTATTATTATTAAAAGACTCTTCTGGGTTCAATTTGTAGTTATTTGTTTAGGATTCCTCTCTCTGTATTCTTAAATGAAATTGGCTCCTGCTCTTTTTCTTTTTTGAACTTTTTTTTTTCCTTTGGTACCAGGAGATACTGACTCCATAGAATGCTTGGGAAGATTTATTTGTTTTTCTGTTCTCTGGAAGAATTTGTAAAAAACTGAATGATTCATGTGCCAGTTTGAAGGTATTATGTACTCCAGAAAAGGCATCTTTTAATTCTGATCCAATCTTGTGGGGGCAGCCATTTCTTTTCATACTGATTCAACACTGTAGGGCAGAGACTTTTTTTTTTTTTCATGGAAAGGCACTGGAATCGGACCTGGGTCTCTGGCATGGCAGGTGAGAATTCTGCCACTGAGCTACCTTCGCCACACCTGGGTGTGGCATGGAAAGTGGGTCTTGATTAGTTTACTAGATGTGGCATGCAAAGTGGGTCTTGATTAGTTTACTAGAGTCCTTTAAATGGGAAAACAACTTGGAGAAACTTCAGAGCCGATGGAGACATTTGGAAATTGAGACAGAAATAGCCTGGGTGCTAAGCAAGGATTCACAGAAATAGCCAGAACCTGAAGAGAAGAAATCTCCGGCCCTGGCAGGTAGTAAATGTTTTAGTCTGCAAAAGCTGCCAGAATGCAACACACCAGAGATGGATTGGCTTTTAATTAAAGGGGATTTATTTGTTAAAATTTATAGTTCTTCAGAGGAAAGGCAGCTTTCTTTCATCAGAGGTTTTCTATTACATGGGAAAGCACATGGCAATGTCTGCTGGCCTTCTTTCCTGGCTTCTGGGTTCCAGCAGCTTTCCCTTGGGTGATTCCTTTCTGTATCTCCAAATGTCTGGGCTGAGCTGTGAGTACTGAGATGAGGTAAATTGAGCTGCTTGGACTGTGTTGGGTGGAGTGGTCTTTTGACCTCTTTTAAGTTTCTAGCTAATTAAATTAAACATCACTCATTGTGGAAGGCACGCTACTTAGCTGACTGCAGATGTAATCAGCCACAGATGAGTTTCACATGCTAACAATTTAAGTCCACAGCAGGAGAACTAGGCACCATCACCTGGCCAGGTAGATACCTGAACCTAACTACCACATGTCCACCCCTTGTCAACTATACATGTCACCTTAAACCATACTTAATAAAATACACACACTTCATCACAACATCATAAAAGCCCCAAATCATTTCAGTAACAATACAAATACAATACCAGCTCCAAAATAGTACAAATTCACATTAAAGTCAGCTACAAGCATGGTCTGTTCTAAGGCAAACAAATTCTCTTCTGGCTCTGGACCTGTGAAACTCAAAACACATTATCTGCTGCCAATATACAAAGGAGGGACAGTTATAGCATATATATTGTCATTACCGTAGGGAGATATCGAAAGAAACACAGGAGTCACTGGACCCAAACAGTTCTGAAAATCTGCAGGGCAAATGCCATTGGATTTCAAAGTCTGAAAGTCATTTATCCTCAGGGTTTTAGAAAGCAGCAGCCTCACACTTCCCAAGGGCCTACACCATGGCTTTGCTCCCTCCAAACACTGAGGTGGTTGCAATCTTGGTGAACACTGGGGAGATGTTCTAGTTTGCAAGCTGCTGAAATGTGATATACCAAAAGCAGAATGGCTTTTGAAAAGGGAAATTTATTAAGTTACAAGATTACAGTTGTAAGGCCGTGAAAATGTCCAAATTAAGGCAAGGCTATGAAAATGTCCAATTTAAGGCACCAAACAAGAGGTTACTTTCACTCAAGAAAGGCCGATGAAGTTCAGGGATTCTCTCAGCTGGAAGGGCATGTGGTAAAGTCAATTAGCTTTCTCTTCTGGCTTCTTGTTTCATGAAGCTCCCTCAGGGACATTTTCCTTTTTCATCTCCAAAAGGTCTCTGGCTACATGGGCTCTAAAGCCTTTTTCAAAATGGTTCCCTCTTAAAGGGCCCCAGTTAGCAACCCCACCTTAATGGGTAGAGATGCATCTCCATGAAAACCACCCAATTAAAAGTTACCACCCACAACTGGGTTGGTCATCTCCATGTAAACAATGAAAAAGCTCCCACTCAGCAATACTGAATGATGATTAAAGAACTTGTTTTTTCTGAGGTATACAACAGATTCAAACTGGCACAGGAAACCACTTTTTTTCTTGGCTCCACCCTCTCCAAGCTTCAGGGAAACACACAGGATCTCTGCCATCTCCAGGGCATATGCTTAACCCCTCCAGAAAAATGGGGTGGCAGCCAAACTCTCCCTAATCCCTGGTTTAAGCACTCTACCCTCTCCAATGCGTGGGGTGGCACAGCTCTTCCTGAGCAATGGCATGGAAGGCTTGCACTCTGCTCCTGGGACAATTCACCCTCTCCACATGTATGGGTGGATCCATTCTCTTGGCCTGAGGTTTCTTGGCTTCATACCTTAACTTCAATGGTTCTCACCTTGCAAACTCCAATCTGTCCCTTTTCTGTCACCCTTTGTCTGGACTAGCAGTGGTTCCATTTACACCAAAAGTCTTTTTAAAGCACTCTAGGCCTTCTCCATTAAGCTTCTCACGGTTCCTCCAAAATCTTCCCCTTATCCATCCAAAAAAAAAAACAAAAAAAAAAAATTCCAACATTCTGGTATTTGCAAACTGCTGCAGAACCCCACTCCTGGTACCAAACTGTGTTAGTCAGGATTCTCTAGAGAAACAGAACCAACAAGAGAGAGCTGTAAATATGAGATTTATAAGGGTATCTCATTCAATGGTGGGAATGGAAGAGTCCAAAATCTGTAGGGCAGGCTGTGAAGCTGGCAGCTCCAATGACGGGTCTGGATGAAGTCCACAGGAGAGGCTCACTGGCTGAGGAAGCAGTGAAAGAGTCTTTCTTCTTCCTTAAATGCCTTCAGTTGATCGAATTAAACACCACTCATTGCAAAGGTACTCCCCTTAGCTTACTGCAGATGTAATCAAACATAGATGAGTTTCTCATGCTAACAATTCAAGTCCACAGCAAGAGAATTAGGCACCATCACCTGGCCAAGTTGGCACCTGAACCAGGCTGCCAGAGTAAGCTAAGAGTTTTTGTGTGTATGTTTATAAAGAACTAAATTTGAGTCATTATAGGGATTAGTGAGGTATGAAGTTGTGCAGGCAAGCAGGGTCCAGGTCATGAAGAATCTTGTTAAGGTTTAAAAATTTTATTCTAAGGCTCTTTACTCTCAAGAGCCTTAGAGTTTTAAGCAGAAAGGGGGATATATATATGTATATATTAAACACCTCTACTTCTATTTATATTTAAAAAACCAGATATGGCTATTCTAAATTCTCTTTCAGTTCCTGTCAAGATATATTACATTAATAACTTTCCTAATATTGAACCATTCCTGGTATATTATTATATGGTATCCTCTCTATAAATGAGGTTGGTCTACAGTTTCTTTTTTGCCTGTTCCATCCTTATACACTTTTTGGAATAATTTGGTCTGGACTGATTTCCCTATTAAAATTGCACTCATTTGTTGTGTATTTCTACCATCTGGAATTTATTAAAATTTTTTCAGTAGCCTCACATATAATAAAATTTTTTCCAGTATTTTATTTTTCCAAGTAAAGTTTTTTTTTTACTATAGTTCAGCCTATTGGTTATAAGTAAAAAATCCAGTGTAAATAATCCAAACAGTACAGAAAACTTTAAAGTAAATGAAAAAAAATATTCCAAATTCTGCCAGTTTATTTTTTTCCATTCCCTCATTTTTATTCACACAATAGTGTGCTGGGGAACTTCTCCAAGTCAATTTGCCATTTATTACTTGTTTTCTAGTTGAATAACTTTAATTTTCTGCCCGCATGACTTTTTGTTTAATCATAACATTAAAATTTTCCCAAGCTCTATTTAGTGATTTTTTTCTCCTATCATTGATTTACCTGACCTAGAGTATATTTTTCAACCTAAAAATTATCTCTCCCTCAGCTTTGGATTTTCTTTCATTATTTTATATCTCTTACATTCCTTAGAATTTGTATTATAACTTTACTGTATACATTGTTAATATTTCATTTTGGGGACTCTGACCCATCCTCCCTAAAAAAGCCTGTATTTAATCCTAGTCTGACTCTTTGAAAATGAACAGATGAATTAAAATGCCAATCACTTGAATAGGTCTGATAATTTTTTTTTTTTAATTTGCATATGGGCAGGAGGCACCAGGGATTGAACTCCAGACCTCCAGCACGGCAGGTCGGAGCTCTGCCTGCTGAGCCATGGCAGCCACCCAGGCCTGATAATTTAAGAAGGGTTATCACTCCCAATAATCAAATGATCCCTTCAGTGGCTCTCCCTTTCTTTACAAAATTAGTTCATGATCTCAATGGCAACTAGATCACAATTACAAAATATTTTGTAACTGGCCACTTGACTGACTTCTCTTTTATTTCTAACGGCCTTTCAGTTGCCCTCTGGAAAGTGGTAATTTTCACTAGTATATAAAACAACCAGTTCAATCCAACCAATGATAAGTAATGAAGTTGTATGTGTTTTCATGTGTTTATTGACTTTGAACTTCTGTGAAGTGCATGTTCATGTCTGCTCCTATTTTCCTATGGGGAGGGGCTGGTCATTTATTATTGGTTTACAACAGCTCTTTTTGCATTTAGCTGTTAACCATAAACTTGGCTAGTGTTTTTCCTTTTCTGACTTTTTGGTTTGTTTTTTGTGGTAGTATTATGGTGAGGGAAGGATTTCATTTTTAAGTAAAATGTGGCATAATTTCTCATCATGTTTTCTGCCTTTGATGCCCTTCTTGTGAAGACTGCCTCCTTATCAAGATTATATATAATTAATGAATAGTGTTCATTGTTCAAGTGACTGGTATTTTAATCTCCCTGTAAAAAGGTCCTCAGAACCTTGTTAAAAAGAGCAAAAGGATCAAACTATTCAACCATCGTTAAAATTATAAAGGGCCAAAACCAAATGATTGATAACACACAATGAAGCCATTATAAATGAATATGTACCCCATATATGTGTGTTTATGATAATTGTTGAATTAAAATGTGATTTATCCTTGTATAGTAAAAGAGAAACATTACTGATTCTGCTTCCTGAATACTAGTAGGTTTGGCCCCTTAGTGCCATCGTGAGGCTGACGGGAGAGAAGGCATGGAAGTTGCATCCACACTCTCTTTAACTGTGCTCTCTAAAGTGCAGTCTGATCTCAGGCTTCCCTCTGGCAGTTGAGCCCCCATTTCCTCAAGAACAAAGACAAGTTTGTGGCCAGGTGCTGAAGGCCAGAACACCTCCCCCAGGTGGACTGTCCTGCTCCCCTGACCTTCCACTCTCTACTCCCACAGTGTCTTGCTGCTCGAATTTTCTAGAATGCCTCAGAACACCTTGCCTCTGTCTCTGCACCAGCCATTCTTTTTCACCACTTGCCCTTGCTCCACCTCATCCATCCAATATTAGTCTGGCAAGATCTGTTACAGCTGCAGCCCAGGTGTTCTCCTGGCAGCATCGCCCCCACCTCAGAGCTGACCCTCCCGCCTCTGCATTGCTTATTGAATATCCATTCTTTATGGAGGTTCCATCCCCTCTTATGTGTAAATGTCTGTCTTCCCTGTAAGGCTGTGGCAGCCCCACGAGCAGGGACAGTAGCTTTCTCATGACTGCATCCCCAGGACCTCATGCAGCGCCAGCTACAGTGTGGGGATCAGCAAGTGAGGGCTGAATTGAACCATTTAGAATGTTAGGTATTCCGTGCACTGGAGATGAATGAATGGTGAAGGAGTCCAGATAAATAAAGGACAGATAAAAACACAGCCAGTGTTCAAGGGAAGCATGGAGCCTGGGCAGCACATTCAATCTGGAATATGATGAAGTGAAGTGGCAGCAGGATAAGCGAACAGAGATGTAGGAAATATGAGCACCAAGGGAGACTAAAGTGATTTGGAGCTCCAAGGTTGGGGAAGGCCCAGAACCCAGAAGATCAGTGGGTTCAGTACCCCCGTCCACAGAGCTGAATTTCCAGATTTCTACTTTTGATGGTGTAGTGGAAGGAGATTTTTAATCAAAAGTTTGGGTCCAAGCCCCAGTCGAAAACAGCTTTTTTTTCCCCCAGTAAACTGCTACCCTTTACCAAGCACTTCCTCAGACAATGTGTTAAGTGCATTATGTACATATTCATATGTTGTATTTAGCTTGCACAACAAACAGCACTACTTGGTTCTATTATCTTAGTTTATAGATGAGGGGATGGAGACTTAGAAGGTTAACGTGTTTCCCAAGTTCGCCCTTTCTAGTGATGGAGCCAGGACTTGAAACCCCTCTCTGTGTCCAATGTCCACACCCTACCCACTCTGCCACATGTTAAATGAGACAAAGCGCCCAGCCCACTGGAGGTTTAGAGAAAGCACTGGCATGCCGTACCAGGAAGACTTTCTCTGCATAAAGTCCTGTCTACGGAGGAGGTGCTATTCTCAGGATCACAAGGGGAGTCCCATTAGCCCTGGCCCCAAACATCAATCTTCTATACCCCGCCCCTCAGGTAGGAAACCCTGCTGCCAGGACCAGAGAAGGGTCAGCAGCCCCGGTCTCACCTTCATGTGGGGTCTCGGTCCGCCCCCCACTCACAGGAGCAGCCTCAGCCCACCCGTGTCTGCAGGGAATGCCAGGATTTCGAGGTGGATGCTGACCACTTGTGCCTAGTCCCTTGGTGCAGTCTACACGGAAGACAGAAGAATGAGGGGATGTATTATTATGGGCTTTCTGGACAAAGGGTTATGGATTGTCCAGGTCAGGAGCCTGGGGATAGAAATATAGACAGAGAGATGAGCCAGGCTGGCTTCCAGAAGACTGAAATGCTGTGTCAGCTCAAGGGGTCTGTGAGGAAGTGAGTTCCCTGTCTCAGAAGGCATTCAAACTGAAGACTGATCCCATGGGCTGGGTGGTTGTTTCTTAGGAGATTCAAGCATTTAGTTGGAGTAGGTGATGGTTGAGATCTCTTTTAACTCTAAGATTCCAAATCGTGTGGGGTTCCTTTGGCATTTGAGTGAACACACATGTGTCCTTTAACACATGCTCTAGAGACTCCCATGTCTCTGCATCTGCCATTTGTTACCCATATGGTTCTCCTGTGGATCCACAACAATCTTGACGGTGCTTACATGAGGCTTTGAGCCTAAGACCTGTCCAAGGTCAGGGAGTGATTTGGTGGCAGGGACAAGGCTTTCGCCAGGACTTCTAGGCTCTGTCTTTGCTTTATGTTAGCTTGGCCACAGCAAAAAGGAAGCTGCTTGCCTCTTTAAAAAACAGAGTGGAAATGAGAAAGGAGGTTCTGATGGACTCATGCCAGTGATCACTCAAAACCCCCTGAGTGACTTCAGAAAGATAGAGGTCACTGTCTCTTTGCACGGACCACAACCTGAGCTCACCTGGCCACTGTCTGTTTCTGCCATGAAGATCAAGTTTTGTCCACCTTCAGACCCCAACAGAAACTACTTCCTTCAATAGTGTGGTGCTAAGGCCATCTGCCGGAGAAGGGGGTTGGAGTGGGAGGCAGATGACAGGGCTGGGAAGGCAGACACACCACAGGAAAGGATAATCTGCTCTCTAACACTCAAGACAAGCGTCTCCCACACTTTGGTGTGCATCAGAATCACCCAAAATGCTCATCTAAACAAAAAGATGGTTTTCTGACTTCTTTTCTTGAAACACTAGCTCAGAATCCCTGGTCTGATGACCAAATCCTTTTTTAGCAAACACCCAGGGATTCTGGTCCTTTACTTAGGGAAACACTGCGATGAGTCTGTAAGTCAGTGGGCTCTGAGCTCTTGTGTGGTCAGAGGGCTTCAGAGAAACTCCCACTGCTGTGCGGGGGGCAGAGAGGGGAGAGGAGGTGGGGAGCGGTATGTAAAGGGCCCCAAACATGACACTGGACACTGGGTTTTAGGACTGCCTACAGCACGCAAGCTGTGGGACCTTGAATAGACCGTGCAGCCTCCTTGGGCTTCCTCATTGCACCAGGAAAGCCTTTCCTGCAGGTTGGGAGACTCACATGCAGCAGGGCCCCTGGCATCACTCTGAGAAAGGCGGAGTGCTACAAAGGTGGAGGGGTTGCATTTCCTTTAAACACTAAGGTCTTAGAGTCTCTGAAGACTGTCCACAGAATGTATGTTGTGAGTGAGAAAATGGAGACAAGGGAAGGTAAGAAAGGGAAGAGGGAGAGAGAGAGAGCGAATGAGAGAGCACCTGAGCCGTCCTGACCTTACCCAGCTGCCCTGTGCTGGTCTGAGTTCACAGGTTCTGCTTTTATCCTTCATCCAATGAAAATCCACAGTGTGAGACGTCACTCCCATCAGGAGGGCTGTGGGACTCGTGGCTGGAAGAGGAAAATGGTGGGAAGCAGCAGAACTGGTGCTGTTCTCACTTCCTGCAACAGAGGAGACAGAAGGTAAGGATGTGGGGGCCCCACGAGGTTGGGGGCCCCGAAAGCTAGTGCCTGAGCCCCAGGTTCATGCAGGAAGGGGCTGAATCTGCCCCACCTCAGAGGCCTGTTTACCAGGTTTGGGGAGACCCCAGGGAAGCAATCCCAAGACAGCTTTTTGAGATGAGCATGGGGAATTGCTTCATGTTAATATTTAGGAACAAGCGTTTTGGGAAACGAGTCTGTTCCAGGGAAAACACCAACTCCTTCTTGGGCAGCAATCCTAAAAGGTGCCTCAGGAGTAAGAACAGGCCAGAGATGAAGTAGACTGTGGAGTCACAGCAATGATAATTATAGTTGGAGGAAAATAGCATCACGCTAGACCTCAAATTAATTCTGTTAATAGTTTTATCAAATACTACATTCAGCACAAAACCAAAAATAAGCAGACACACAAAGATATAAGATCCCAAAGCAACACGCAGGAGATATGGGCACACAGAGACTCCAGATAGTGTAAATATCTGTGCGAGTCTTTTGCTCATTTTTTTATTGGGCTATCTATCTTTTTCATGTCGGTTTGTAATTAGTTGTGCCTCCTAGTGATGAGTCTTTTGTCAGATGTATGTAGTAAGAATATCTTCAATGTTGTGGGTTGAATTTTATTCAATGAATGATGGTGATTGGGCAATAGAATATTTTAATTTTTAAGTAGTCTAATTTATCAATTTTCATTTTTATCTTGTTTAAGAAATCTTGACTAAATCCTTGCTGTGTTTGCTTGTTTTTTTCCCTCTAGGGAATTTATTATTTACCTTTCACGTTTAGATCTGTATCAGTCTAGAATTGGTTTTGAATATCGGGCGAAGAAGTCAAGATTTAAGACCACCTCCCCAAGCCCAGTTCTGGATATCCAGCTGAGCCAGCACCGTTTATTGAGAAGACCATCCTTTCCCCACAGCATGTGATATAAACCCTCATCATTTGTCAGATGACTTTAGTCACCTGTGCCTCTGTGTCTGGACTCTTTATTCTGTTCCATTTGTCAGTCTGTCTATCCTTGAATCAATACCCCATTACTATATCTTCCTATATCTGTTTAAATACTTTGTTCTTCTCCAGTATATCTTTGCCTATTCTCATCCCTGTATTCCCATATACATTTTAGAATAGACTTAACAATTTCCTCAAATGACCTACTAGGACCTTGATTTAGATTCTTGAAATTATGGCTAATTTGGAGTGAATGGACATCTTTACAGTACTGAGTCTTCTAAATCATGTATATAGTATATTTGTCCATTTATTTTGGTTTTCTTTATATCATTATAGTAACATCTATATCATTCAGATTACATCTTTTGCTGTATGTACGCTAATGTGTTCTTTTTTTTTTATTTAAGAAGACAAACAATGCACTTAGTACCACCAAAAATGGATATCTTAGAGCTTATCCATAGGCATATTTAAGTAAAGTATCCATGTAATCATTGTAAAGCCTGTGTTTGTGCAGTAAGTTTCACAAACCAATGTAAAATTAAGGCAACAAGAAAAAAAATCTACATATTCAGATAGCAAAGTTCTTAAGTTCTAAGTATTAAAATCTAACTTAAATACCATTATGCTTATGTATTTAATGCTTTGTAAATGCTATGGTAAATGGTATTGTTTTGAAGATTTTGTTTTCTACTTATTTGCTTCATATATAGAAATACAGTTGATTTTTAATATAGACTTTGTGTCTGGTGATCTTGCTGGAGACACTGATTCATTCCATGGATTTTTCTGTAGATTATTTTGCATTGCCTGTATTTACAGTCTGGTGACTGTAAAACTTCACAAGATATTACAGTTTTGTTGAATCAGTGTTCAAATTATATTTATTGTTTCTGGTGCTCTTTATTTATTCCTGCATTTCCACGTTTCTGCCTGGGGTCATTTTCATTTTGCCTACAGATTTTTTTTCTTTCTTCTTTTAGTGGAAGCCTGCAGTGACACATTCCATTGGTTTTGTCTTTCTTAGAATCCCATTTATTGTTGAAGAATGTTTTTGCTGTTTATAGAATTTTAGGTTGACAGATTCAGTGATTGAAAGCTGTCAATATGTTGTCTTTTGGCTTCCATCATTTCTGTTATAGAGTTAGCGGTCTTTCCTGTCATTGCTCCAATGAAGGTAATGTATTTCTTCCTACTTTCCGCTGCTTTTAAGGTTTTTTCTTTGCATTTGGTTTTCAGCAAGTTTACTTTTATAGGTCTAGATTTGATTTCTTTTGAATTTACACAGCTTGGGTTTGATGATTGCCTTCAATCTGGAGTTTGTTGCCTTTTATTGGTTTGGAGAATTGTTGGTCATTATCTTCTCAACTACTGCTTCTGCTCCATTCTCTTTCTCCTTTCCTTCTGAGACTCCAGTGATACATATGTTAGACTTTCTCTGTGTCCCATACATTTCTTAAGATCTCATCTGTTTTTATTTCTTTTATTTTTTTCATTTTTGCATCAGTTTGGATATTTTATATTGGCCTGTCTTCTGGTTTATTGACCCTGCATCCTGCTGTGTCCAATCTGCCTCTAAGCTTATTCATTGAGTTCTTAATTTCAGATACTGTGTTTTTCATTTCTAGAATACTCATTGTGCTCTTTAAGCACATTTTACTCTTTTTGCTTTAATATTTCAATAATTTTTATTTTAAATTCCCTGTCTGCCTCTTCTAGCATCAGGATCGTCTTTGAATCTTCTACTGTTATTTTTGTTTCTTTTTATTCTTCATTATTGGCCTTGTGATTTTGCCTCTTGAATATGTCTAGTCATTTTTTATTATGATTTGGACATTTTGAATAATAGAATTATGAAGGGTACAGATGATGTCATCATGTATCAGAAATAATTCTTCCTTTCCTCTGTTTTGCTGATATGGAGTGTGGGTTAACCACCTAACCTAATCAGAGATTGATTTAGGTTTAGGGTTAATTGCAGTTTTAGGAAGACTGAGTTGACCCTGGCTTATCCCTGTTCCTAGGATGTGTTCCCCTGGGCTTTTGATTGAGAGCTGATGAGTCTTAGTCTCATCAGCCCTGAAGGATTATGGCAGATTCTCCTCAGAGGTTTTAAGTTTTGTTCTTCAATCTCTTGCTATGTGCAGCTTCAAAATTTGAGAAATATATTGAGGAAAAGACCAGCCATGTGTTTGAAGAAGGCCTCTTCCCTTGATGAATCTTGGGTCACAGTCCTGAAAGACTGCAGGAGCTTTTTCCTCTGCATTTTAGAAGCATTAAGTCTAGTTCTGCAGGCTACCATCAGATTCAGCAAATGTCTCATAGGGAAAGCCATTCATGTGTTTGGGTCCCTTCACTTTTCAACTTGGCTCTCTAGCTCCATATGACTGCTGCAGGTTTTGATGCTTATTCTTTCTCTGCAGAATTACTCTGCTTCAATTTGTGCCTGGATTCAGCAAATAGCCCCAAGGAAGACAATATCTGATGGTAGATGCCCTCATCTCATAAGTTTTCTTTCTCTGAAATTTTAGTTTATGTAGTCCTTGTTGCTTCTGCAGCTCTCTGGTGACTTTAAATATGAATTTTTAATTTTTTATCTTATTTCCTCTAATTGTCATTATAGTGAAAGCTTTACATCCTGTGTGAAAGAAGAGGTCTGCATCTTTCCTTTTAAAGAGAGTGGTGTCAAATCTTCATTTGCTTAAACCGTTCACTAGTAAGAGAGATTTAAATAGGCTATACATCACACTAGTCCTCCAAGAAGCCATTTTTTTTGGCAATTATTATCTGTTGATAGCTCTCTCTTATATATCTCACCTGATAAATTATAGGATATTTTGGTTTTTTATTAATTTTATGTCAAGATGTGATTAATCAAGCATATTTATAGGTGTCAATCTTTCTCTAATATGTCTTCTATGAAGCCCTGTTGCCCTGTTTTAATTTGGCTCACTGTCATCTCTCACCTTAAGGCACCTTAAGGCCTTTGAAACAATTTCTTTACCTTCCTGGTTGGTTAATGCTAGTCAACTCTCCTCACATTAACAAGAGTAACCTCTTGAAAAATTAAATTTGAGGATCTATTTCCCCTGATTAAAACCATTTAAAAATTTTGCCCTTAGGAGGAAGCTGGCACTCTTTTCCATGTTTCACATGGTCTGTGTGATCGACCCCTGCCTGCCTTTCCAGCCCCGTCCCCTGCCTTCTCTCCCTCAAACAATTTACTTCAGCCACACCGAATTTCCTTTCGGTCTTGACAATGCCATGTTCTCTCTATTCTGTGAGCCTTTACACATATTGCTCACTCTGCTGGGGACACTATTTTCCTTCCATTTACCCTCTTCATCCTGTTAACTTGCAGAGATCCGAGAGGTAGTCATCTGATCTGCTGGGAGTCCTTCGGAAAGTCACTGGAGGAGGTAGCAGTTGTGCTGTGTTAAAGGCTGAGTTTAGATTTCAACACTCAATGGCGAGGGCTGTGAGCAAATCACTCAAAGTGACTTTTCCTAAATGTAACAGGGATAAACGATGGGGCTAAATGATTGAATTAGTTGATCAACAAAAACCATTTCATTATGTGTTCTCTGGACAACATCGCTGCAACCATAACTGTTCAACAAAGAACTACTGGTTGTCAATCTTATATACTTCAGAGAGTACGTCCTTTAGGCGTTAAAACAGTGAAGGCATCAGGGAAGGGAGAGCTCTGTGTGCTATAGCAGCTAAAGTAGCATCTCTGGTGGGGTTAGGCACTGAGATTCCTTCTTCTGATGTGTATTTCCCTATCCCAAGGATGACTAGTCATTAAGACGTCCCTCCCCTGGATCTCCTAGGGGATTTGTTTCTAATTGAGTTTCTCCTGGGCCTGGGCTCCTCAGGGACCCAGGGTCCTTCAGGCTCAAGGAAACTGAGAATGAGTGGTGTGAGAGGGATGGTGTAGACTCAGGTGGTGACTGCGGGGACTGTGTCTCCATGTGCCTGCAGTGAGTGAAGGGAAGCAGGGTCTGGGTCAAGTAGGCTGGGTCACTTGGGCTGGAGGATGGATCCTTCAGGGGCCTTCCAACCTTAGAGTCCAGGTTACTAAGGTTCTATATGATTCTGTGGGATTGCTCTTCAAGGCAGTGTGAAGCCCAACTAAAGGCTTCAAGTTCTCAAAATATTTTGATTAGTGTCTGTCAGAATACACGTCTTTATTGAAAATAGTACTTTCATAAGTACTGCATAACAGAGTCCTCTATACTTTGCAAGGAATTCTCAAAAGAGATTTCAGCTTTGCAATAACTCTGTCAGGTAGGCAGGGCCATCTCTTTATTGACACCAAAGCCGAAGTGAATGAGATGCAGAAAAATGAAAGAAGTAGATAAATCTCCTAATGGCAGCATTTGTAACTGATATTTGATAGATTTGGGTCCCTTAGACATTTTTTTTTTAATTTGCATATGGGCAGGAGGCACCAGGGATCGAAATCCAGACCTCCAGCACGGCAGGTCGGAGCTCTGCCTGCTGAGCCACGGCAGCCGCCCTCCCTTAGACATTTTACATAAGAGATGGATCTTACCTTGTTCCCAGGAGGGAAATTCCTGAGAAATCAAATATAGATCCTTGTCCCCACTAAAACCTAGCAGCGCATCTTTCTTTCTTCAGTCCAACAGAAAGCCTGTTAAACCCCATGATCTTGTGATTATCCACAGACAGGACTCTATTCTGTCTCTTTAAGGAGGATAAATTGCTCCTCAAAAAATTTTCTCAATCATGAGACACACTGTAGGAGGGATATCTGGAGGAGACCTGCAACTAGGTTCAAGAGATTGAGGATTATCCTCATTTATCTTCTTTTCCCATGATCTCTGAACTTGGGAAATGAGAAATGAGAAAGTCAATCTTATTTCTTCCCGCATCAATATCTTTGATATCATGTGGGCTGAATTTCAAGGAACAAAGTGATTATATCGTTGCCTGTTTAGATTGATGTTAAGCTACATAGCTGGCTTATTTGAGATGGTGCTGTATTTTGGTCTTGGGAAGGAAGTTCTAAGCAATCTAAAGTGCAGGATCTAGAAACATAAAACAAATGATTTAGGTAGTGGAGCTCTTGATCTAGAAAGTCTCAGAGACAGTACATGTTCTAACCATCAATGTTTTTTTATTTCTTTTGAAACAATGCAATAGTTCCTAAGGTAGAACATTTTTGTTTGTTTCACACATTGTTCTATAGGTTAGGATACAACAGAGCAAAGTATATCCCTTCTCTGTCTTAAAAGTCTAGCAGGGTGCATGGGTGGTTCAGTGGTAGAATGCTCGCCTTCCGTGAGGGAGACCTGGGTTCAATCCTGGACCATGCCCCTCCCCTCCTCCCCCAAAAAAGTCTAGCAAAGAGCAAATAATCACACATTAATTGACTTGGAGGATGAGTTGCCAGGAGAAAGTCTGCAGTTGGGTAGAGGCAGCATATTCCAGGGAAAGAAACATGATGTGCCATGGTGGTTGAGAGCAGGATACCTTTGAGAAAATGAGAGAAACCCATTACTGCAGCTGGGAGAGGGGTAAGCACTGTCCCGTAGAGCATTTTGACCATTTTGGGCTATCTTAATGAAAAGTAGAAACTTTAATTAGAATAGTGACATGAGCAGTTTGGGTTGTAAAAGGAAGGATTTTGGATAAAGCTAATGACTTAGAAGGGAACAAGAGGAGACTAAATCTGTTGCAATTGTCCAGGTAACCTGAATGTTGCTGTGGGATGCAGAGAAGGCATGCATGAGAGATGTTCAGAAAATGGAATTGAGAAGCTTGAGTGATAGAATGAGGGGAATGAAGTGGATGAAGGGGTCAAGGGCAAGGAGTCTCAGGTTTCTGGACTGGATAACTTGTAGATGTTGCTCTCATTTGCTGATCTAGAGAACACTGGGAACAGAGCACAAAAGGGGCCTGGAAGACCACAAATATAATATCAGAAAGTTTGGGTGCCAGTGAAACATGCAAATAAGATGTTCATCAGGGAACATCCATGTCTGTAGCTCAGAGGAGTGGTCTGGGCTGAAGTAATACCTCTGGGTATGTAGTCATCTGTCTTTGGAGAGATATAGGGTGTTCTAAGTTGTGATATGAAAGTGTGCAAAGGTGGAAGCTGAAAATGGAAGGAGTCACTGGCCAAGGGATGAATACAAGAATTCTTGAGCATTTCTGGGGAGCCTAGGTGAGGTGGAAGATGATGAATTTGTCATGGCACATATTCATCTCTTTAACTACGGGATTTTCTCTAATGGTCCTTATCAGCCTGAGTGTAGAAGCAGAGAAAAGAGATTTTTTTTGTGGTACCCAAGAATTGGAGCTTTGCTGGGCAGGTAAGATGGATGGCTGGGGAGGGTATTTGTTGTATATAGAATTTTATGTCAACAGTTGTTTCTTTCAGGACCTACCAGTGATCCATGGGTCTCTGGTTTGCATAGTTTCTTGTGAGAAATCTGCTATCATTTTCATCTTTGCAGCTCTGCATTTAATAGTTATTTTTTGTCTGGGTATGTTTAAGAATTTATTACTCATTTTCAGCAACTTGAATATTGTGTAGTTTTGTATGTTTCCTTTACTTGGATGTTTAGGTTACTTGAGGATTGTTGAACTTCTATTGTCTGTGGGGTTATAGTTTTCATAAAAATTTGATTTGGAAAACTTTGGGCCATTTTAAGAAACATTTTTATATACCCCCTTGTCTCTTAGAGACTCCCGTTCCATAATTGTTAAACTGCTTGATATTGACCCACACGTTACTAAGGGTTTGTCCATTTCTTTCAGCTTTTTCCTTTCTGTGCTTTATTTTGGACAGATTTATTGTTATGTTTTCAAGTTCATTGATCATTTTTCTCACAGCGTGAAATCTGTTAATCCCATTCAGTGAAATGTTCATTTCCTTTATTTTTTTATCTGTAGAACCCCCATACTGCTCTTTTTCCTATCTTCCATTTCACTACTAATTGTTTTCCTTTACATCCTTCTTCCTTTTGAACGTATTTATAAGAGGGTGTTTTAACGCCTTTTCTGATAGTCCCATCATTTGTATCATTTCTGGATCGGTTCCTTTAACTGATATTTCTTCTAACTATAGGTTAAATATTTCTGCCTCTGCATATGTCTTATAATATTTCATTGCATGCCAGATATTGAGAGTTTTACATTGTTAAGTGTT
Source organism: Myrmecophaga tridactyla (assembly GCA_004026745.1). NCBI lineage: Eukaryota > Metazoa > Chordata > Mammalia > Pilosa > Myrmecophagidae > Myrmecophaga > Myrmecophaga tridactyla. The sequence continues at coordinate 20,317 of PVIY010032635.1, forward strand.
GTGTTTTCTTTGTAATTCTTAAGGAAATCTGGGCTTTTGTTGCTGACAGTTATAAGTGAATTAGTTTGTTCTTTTTGAAGCTGTTTTTAAAATTCTTTTAGGTCTTGTCTAGAACCACCATCGTTTCAGGTCGAATTTAGCACTATCCGTAAATGCTGGCACCTGGTCTGATTGCGGGCTCTCCTGAATGACCTGTTTATTCCAGATCTCTACTTTGGCTGGGGAGAACTCAATTTCCTGACCAGTGTGAATGCAGAGAATATTTGTCTTCCAGTATTTTTTCTCCTTTAGAATTTTCTCTTTCTTCGTGTGGGTTTCAGTCAATGATGCAGTTGGCATTCAATCAAAAACTCAAGAGGGTCCCTATGCAGATAAATGTTATTCTTTTTTGGAACATATAACAAACATAAATGTTAGTGGACCTATAAATGAGTCCCAGGAAATAACCATAAAAGAAATAATTGATAAATTAGAATTTATCATGATTTTGTTCATCTAAAGGCACCATTAAGAAAACTAACAGGCAAGCTCCAGACTTGGAGAAAATATTACTATATAACATATGTTAGACAAAGTATTATTACCCAAAATATATAAAGCAGTCCTACAATTTAATAAAAAAGATGAACTCATTTAAAAATTGGCAAGCTATTTGACCAGTCCATTCATGAAAAGATATATGAATATTCAATAAGCATATGAAAAGCTTGTCAACATAATTAGTCATTACAGAAAAGCAAATTGAAACTACAACAAACTGCTACTTACTCATCAGAATGGATTCAATTAAAATGACTGACACCACCAAATGTTGGCAATGATGAAGATCATCTGGAACTTTCATAGATTATCAGTGGGAGTGTAAATTGGTAGAATGATTATGTTTAAAATTCTGGCAGTTTCTTATGAAACTAAACATACTCTGTGATGCAGCAAATCCAATCCTAAATATTTATCCACAAGAAATAAAAAATATGTACAGAAAAAGAGTTGTACGAGAATTTTCATATAAGCTTTTTTAATAAAAGTCCCAAGCTGGACACAACCCAAATGAACATCAGTTGGAAGCACAGACCAACTAATTATGGTGTCAGTTTGGAATGGAATAATAATATCAGCATTCCATTGCACAGTGGACTGCTGCCAGAATGAAAAGGAATGAACCAGTCATCCATGAAACAATCAGATGGGTCACAAAATCAATGGGCTGTATGAAAAAGACTTACATATAAGAATACATAATAAAGGATCCCATGTATATGAAATTCTAGAATAGGCAGAACTAATCTATTGTGTTAAAAATCAGAGCAGTTGCCTCTGGGAGAGTGGGGGAAATTTTTTAGGAGAGGGCGTAAAACAACTCTGGGGTGATGGTAAAACTCTATATCTTGACAGGCATTCTGATTACACGGGTGTACACTTTTGTTAAAACGTCATGCATTTTATTGTATGTATATTTTACATCAAAATAAGAAACCTTTAAAGAAATATTAAACTCTATTTAGGGTATTGAACTATTTAGGAAGAAATATGCTGCTTTCTGCAATGTTCTCGGAAATGGGTAAAAAATATCATTGAATGGAAAGATGATGGTAAAATGTTTCTGGTAGAATATAGGGGATGAATATATGGGATTTTACAGTAAAATTCTTCCAATGTTGCTGTATGTTTGTGATTTTTCATAATAAAATTTTGGAAACAATAATTATCTCAAATGGAGAAGGACTAAACACTTTTCTTAAAATTAGGAAGTCAGAATGGATTAAGAAAAAGCAGCACCTCACTGCTGTCTGGGAGAGAAACACTTTTTGGTATGCTAAAGCTGCCAGAATGCAGTATACCAGAAATGGGTTGGCTTTTACAATAGGGATTTATTAACTTGCAGATTTACTAACGCCATGGAAATGTCCACATTGAGGCATCAACAGAACAATACCTTCTCTGAAGAAGCGCTGCTGACATCTCAGACACCTCTGTCATCTGGCGAGGCTTATGTGATTGTGCTGGTCACTCTCTCCCAGGTTTCGTTGCTTTCAGCTTCTGGCTTCAGTGACTTCCTTTCTCAGCCTCTGTGGGTGTGTCCTTATCTTTTAGCTTCTTTGGGGCTTTTACCATGAGCTTATCTTAAATTCATCTCTCTCTCTCTTTTTTGAGCTGTATGATGGGACACATTTCATTATTTTTCCATGTGAATATCCTTTATTGCAGCACCATTTGTTGAATTTTTGTTTGTTTGGCTTGTTTGTTTGTTTTTTAGGAAGTACATGGGCTGGGAATTGAACCTGGGTCTCCCGCAGGTAACTTTTGATTAGATGATTTCCATGGGGCTGTGTCTCCACCCATTCAAGGTGGGGTTGCTTACTGGAGCCCTGTAAGAGTGAACCATTTTCTTTTAAAACCATCCTGTTATTTTTATCACTTCATATTTTACATGGCATTTCCATATACAGTGTCTTGTTGAAACTGTAATCTCAGGAGGCAGATTTGGCTGTTATCTTCTTCCCATTTGTAATCAATCTTCAATCTTTTTTTTTTTAATTTATATTCCAGTTTTTTAGTACCCTTTGAGATAGGAGGACATCTCACATTTATACAAAGAGTGATAAACGTTTTTCTAAATTACAGATGCATAGACATAAATACATATGGACAGGTTATAGCTTCAGTTGTACAATTTTAGCCACCTGTCAAAAGATACAAGACACAGAGAAACAAGAGGCTTACTGGTCCAGATAAGAAAGAGCTCCTTTTTTTTTTTTGCTGATGGGCACCAAATTCTTGATTTGAACTCAAGATAGACAATTAGACAACACACAAAAGACTAGCAAACCAGATTCACTGTTTGCCTTCAATCTTTGACCTCCATGACAGCCTGTGATCTTTGTGAGGGCACATATCGTAGTCCCTCCCAACCGCTAGTGTATCTGTGGTGATTTAAAAAACAATGCCTGGAGCACAGGAACTTGGTAAATGTCTGTTGAGTGATTGGACAAATAAACTGTTGGGCAAATTATCTCAGAGAGGCTAAGTGACATCTTTATATTTGCACAGAGAGGGAGTGGCGGATGTGGAATTTGAAATCAGCTCCTCTCAATCTAAATCCTGCATTCTTTCTAAGACCTTTTCTTTACCTTCTTGTTCCTAGTTTCAGAAAGTCACTTATGTTTCTACCTCTTGGAATTATCCAAAGGGGCAGGGTATATTTTGGGTACAGTTTTTTGAATCAGTGAGCTTATGCTGCACAACAAACCAGTCAAAAACTCAGTGGCTTAAAGCATGTCCATTTATACTGTTCACAAATCTGGGGGTCAGTGGGGTTGGTGGTGGGCTTCTTTGAGTCTCAGCTGAGCTCCCTCCAGTGGTGTCTGTAGCAGCTACAGGTCTGGGTTATTGCTCGCGGCTGGGCGTTCCACCCATCTGGAGCCTTGTCTGGGGTAACTGGGCTTCCTTGGTGTTTTAGTTTCCCAGGCTGCTCAAAACAATGCCATGAAATAGTTAAGCACTGGGAATTTATTCATTTGTGAGTAGAGTTTGGGAATATGTCCCAATGAAGGCATCATCAAGGTGATACTTTCTCCCTAAGTACCAGCTGCAGTGATCCCTGGCTCCCCTGCCACATGGCAAGGCACATCGTGGCATCTCTTGTTCTCTCCTTCTCTTCTGGGTTTCATTGATTTCAGCTTCTTGCTTCCTTGGCTTTCTCTCTCTCTCTCTGTATTCATTCCATGTGTAAAGGACTCCAGTAATAGGATTAAGACCCATCCTGAATGAGGTGGGTTACACCTTAACTAAAATAGCTTCTTCAAAAGATCCTGCTTACAATGGGTTCACACCCACAGGAATGGATTTGATATAAGAACATCTTTTTCTGGAGTACATATAGCTTCAAACCACCATACCCGGCTCTGCTCCATGTGGTCTCTCATATGCTCTCGGGCTAGCCTGGACTTAAGAAGGAACCATTTCGGAAAGAACTGCAGAGCCCATGCAGCCAGAGACCTTTGGAGATGAAGAAGGAATATTCACCAGGGTAGGTTCATGAAACAAAAAGCCTGGAGAGAAAGTTAGCAGAAGTTGCTGTGTTCGCCATGTGCTTTTCCAGTTGAGAGAGAAACCCTGAATTTCATCGGCCTTTCTTGAGTGAAGGTAACTTCTTGTTGGTGCCTTAATATGGACATTTTTATAGACTTACGTTAATTGGGACGTTCCATGGCCTTAGAACTGTAAACTAGCAACTTAATAAAATCCCCTTTTTAAAAACTCTTTTGTTTCTGGTGTATCTTATGCTGGCAGTTAGCAAACTAGAACCACCACCCTATTCTCAACACCTCACATTCGGGTGGTACGTTTGTTACAATTCATGAAAGAACATTTACTATTGGCACTATTAGCTAAAGTTCATTGTTTACACTTTTTGTGTTGTACAGTCCTAGGTATTTTGTAAATAAAATTTTTATTCTGGTAGCATATATACAACCTAAAATTTCTCTTTTAAACACATTCACATCTATAACTCAGGGCTGTTAATTACATTCAGTGTACTACCATCACCACCATCCATTTACAATCAACTCAAATAGAAACTCTATACAATTTAAGTATTAACTCCCCATTCCCTACCCCCACCTCACCTCAATTCCTGATAACCTGTATTCTATATTCTGACTCTGCGAGTTTTCTTCTTATGAGTTTTCTATAATTATTTCATGTCAGTGAGATCATACGATATTTATCATTTTGTATCTGGCTTATTTCACTCAATATGATGTCTTCAGGGTTCATCCATGTTATTGCATGCATCAGGACTTCACTCCTTTTTTACAGCTGAAAAATTTTCCATTGTGTGTATATACCACAGTTCATTTATCCATTCATTTGTTGATGGATGCTTGGATTGCTTCCATCTTTTGGCTATTGTGAATAATGCCTACAGAAATATTGGTGTGATTATTGAGACCCTTCTTTCAAAACTTTTGGATACATAGTGCTATGGTTAGGTTCATGTGTCAACTTGGCCAAGTGGTGGTACCTGTTTGTCTGGTTGGGCAAGTGCTGGCCTGTTTGTTGTGATGAGGACATTTCATAGAATTAAATCATAGAATTAAAACATGATTTAATTCCACAGCTGATTATTTGTAATCAGCCAAAGGGGAGTGTTTTCTTCAATGAGTAATGCTTAATCTGATCACTGGAAGCCTTTTAAGGGGGATTCAGAAGAGAAAGGCTCTTCCAGTCTCGGCTGGTGAGCCTCCCCAGTGGAGTTTGTCCAGACTGTCCATCGGAATCATCAGCTTCACAGCCTGCCCTGCGATTTTGGACTCTGCATTCCTGTGGTCTCGTGAGACACTTTTATAAATTTTATATTTGCGAGTGTTCCCTGTTGATTCTGTTTCTCTAGAGAACCCTAACTAATACACATAGCTAGATATGCAATTGCTGGGTCATATGGTAATTCTATACCTAACATTCTGAGGAACTCCTAGATTGTTTTCCACAGAGGCTGCCCCATTTTATATTACCACCAATGAATGAATGTTTCCATTTCTCCTCATCCTCCCCAGCATTTGGAATTTTCCACTTTTTAAAAAGAGTGGCCACTAGTGGGTGTGAAATGTGGTCTTGATTTGCATTTCCCTCATGGCTAATGATATCAGGCATGCTTTCACGTGGTTTTTGGCCATTTGTATCTCTTCACTGAAGAAACATCTATTCAAATCTTTTGTCCATTTTTAAATGGATTGTTTGACTTTTTTAATTGTTGAGTTGTAGGATATCTTTGTATATTCTGGATAGATTCCAAATATTTTCTCCCATTTAGTAAGTTGTCTTTTCACTTTCATGATAAAGTCTTTTGATGTGCAAAAGTTTTTAATTTAGAGGAGGCCCCATTTATCTATTGTTGTTGTTGTTGCTGTTGCCTGTGCTTTGTGGATAAAGTTTAAGAAACCATTGCCTAATACAAAGTCCTGAAGATGCTTTCCTACATTTTCTTCTAGGGGTTTTATAGTCCTGGCTCTGATATTTAGGTCTTTGGTTGATTTTCAGTTAATTTTTTTTATATGATGTGAGATAGGGGTTCCCCTTCATTCTTTTGCCAGGGATATCAAGTTCTCCCTGCACCAAGCTGCTGAAGACATTACTCTTTCCCAATTGAGTGGACTTGGCAGCCTGATCAAATATCAATTGGTTATAGATGTAGGGGTCTATCTCTGAATTCTCCATTCTATTCCATTGGTTGATATATCTATCCTTGTACTAGTATCATGCTGTTTTGCTGAATGTAGCCTTTTATTAAGTTTTAAAGTCAGCAGTGTGATTTCTCTAACTTCGTTCTTCTTTTTAGAGGTGGTTTTGTCTCTTCAGGGCCCTTATCCATCCAAATATATTTGATGATTAGCTTTTCCATTTCCACAAAGAAGATGTTGGAATTTTTATTGTGATTGCATTGAATCTGTAAATAGCTTTGGGTATAATTGACCTCTGTTTTTTTCTTTTTTAAAAAATTTTTATTAATAAAACCAATCAACATACAATATGAACATTCTTTTTCATCACATAGTTTTATATTCATCATCATGATCATTTTTTAGAACATTTGCATCAGTTCAGAAAAAGAAATAAAAAGAAAACAGAAAAAAATTCATACATACCACACCCCTTACCCCTCTCTTTCATTGATCACTAGCGTTTCAGTCTACTAAATTTATTTTAACACTTGTTCCCTTTACTATTTATTTATTTTTAATCCATATGTTTTACTCATCTGTCCATAAGGTAGATAAAAGAAGCATCAGACACAAAGTTTTCACAATCGCACAGTCACATTGCGAAAGCGATATTATTATACAATCATCTTCAAGAAACATGGCTACTAGAACACAGCTCTACATTTTCAGGCAGTCCCTCCAGCCTCTCTGTTACATCTTAACTAAAAAGGTGATGTGCTGGTTTGAAAGGATGTATGTCCCCTAGAAAACCCATGTTTTAATCTAAATCCCATTTCATAAAGGCAGAATAATCCCTATTCAATACTGTAAGTTTGAAACTGTAATCAGATCATCTCCCTGGAGATGTGATTTAATCAAGAGTGATTGTTAAGTTGGATTAAGTGACGACATGTCTCCACTCATTTGGGCAGATCTTGGTAAGTTTCTGGAGTCCTATAAAAGAGGAAACATTTTGGAGAATGAAGGAGATTCGGAGAAAGCAGAGCAGAATGTCATAACCACAAGAAGCAGAGTCCACCAGCCAGTGACCTTTGGAGATGAAGAAGGAACATGCCTCCCGAGGAACTTCATGAAACAGGAAGCCAGGAGAGAAAGCTAGCAGATGACGCCATGCTTGCCGTGTGCCCTTCCAGATGAGAGAGGAACCCTGACCGTGTTCACCATGCGCCTTTCCAGATGAGAGAAACTCTGACTGTGTTCACCCTGTGCCTTCTCACTTGAGAAAGAAACCCTGAACTTCACTGGCCTTCTTGAGCCAAGGTATCTTTCCCTGGATGCCTTAGATTGGACATTTCTATAGATTTGCTTTAATTGGGACATTTTCTCGGCCTTGGAATTGTAAACTAGCAACTTATTAAATTCCCCTTTTTGAAAGCCACCCTGTTTCTGGTGTATTGCATTCCGGCAGCTAGCAAACTAGAACAGGTGGTATCTATTTAATGCATAAGAATAACCTCCAGGGTAACCTCTCGACTCTGTTTGGAATCCCTCAGTCATTGACACTTTATTTTGTCTCATGTGAGTTTGCTTGTTATGTTGGTTGAGAGAGAGAGACCACATCTGAGCAACAGAAGAGGTTCTCTTGGGGGTGACTGTTAGGCCTAATTTTAAGTAGGCTTAGCCTATCCTTTGTGGGGATAAGTTTCATGTGAACAAACCCCAAGATTGGGGGCTCAGCCTGCTGCTTTGTTTGTCCCCACTGCTTGTGAGAATATCAAGAATTCTCCCCTTGGGGAAGTTGAATTTTCCCCCTTTCTCACCATTTCCCCAAAGGGACTTTGCAAATACTTTTTTTATTCACTGTTCAAATCCTTCTGGGATTTATTGAAGCTTGCAGAAAGAGAGAATATGGAGTGTGCCAAAGCTAACAGAATGCAACACACCAAAGATGAATTGACTTTTAATAAAAGGGGATTTATTTAGTTAAAACCTTATAGTTCTTCAGAGGAAAGGCAGCTAACTTTCAACTGACTTTCTCTCTTACATGGGAAGACACAGGACAATGTCTGCTGGCTTTCTCTCCTGACTTCTGGGTTCCAACAGCTTTCCCCAGGGTGATTCCTTTCTGTATCTCCAAAGTCTGGGCTGGGCTGCAAGTACTGAGATGAAGTATGCTAAGCTGCCTGGACTGAGCTGCATTGAACTCTCTCTTTTAAGCCTCCAGCTAATTAAATTAACACCTCTCTGTGGAAAGCACTCCCCTCAGCCAACTGCAGATGTAATCAGCCATAGATAAGTTTCACATGCTAATGATTGAAGGCCCCAGCAACAAAACT
>PVIY010032636.1:0-28824 GCA_004026745.1 Myrmecophaga tridactyla
AGGTTGAAATGAGACATGTTAACCAAGATTTCTATACCTAGTGAAAATATCCTTTAGGAATAAAGAAGAAGTTAAGGCATTCTGAGATGAAAGAAAACTGAGAATTCTTCACAGCTGACCTATCTAAAAGAATTGCTAAAAGAAGTCCTAAAAACAAAGGATGATGAAAAAAAGACTCTTGAAACATTGGGAAAAGAGTTCCAATGAAAAGAATAAAATTATATAAAACTTTTACTCTCCTCTTGAGTTTTCTAAGTTGTATTTGTTGGGTGAACCAAAAATTACAAAAGTTTTGATGTGCATCTCAACGTATGTAGAAGAACTATTAAAGACAATTACATTATAAACAGGGAGAATAAAGGGATTGAAAAGGAGATAAGGTTTCTATACTTTATTCAAACTGATAAAACAATGACACTATTAGACTGTGATAAGTTATGTATAGATAACATGACTCCTACAGTAACCACTAAACTACACAAAGTGATATACTCAGAAACAAAAATAAATCAAAATGGCACTCTAAAAAATATTCAAGCAACCCTCTGGAAGGAACAAGTGAGAGAAATAAAAACAGAAAACAAAAAATAAAATGGAAAACTTAAGGACAGCATATCATTAATTATACTTACATAAATGTTCTTAATTTACACTGCTGATAAGTCTTATTTTACAAAGTGGATTTAAAAAAAACACCAATAAACAAACGAACAGTACCCATGAGCCAATTGTATGTTGCCTACAAGAAACTAAGTTCACATTAAATGATAAAGGTAGGCTGAAAGTAAAAGGATGGAAAACCACAATACCACACGCATATCAGAATAAAGTCAGGAGAAACACACATTAAGCAAAAGTTAATTCAAAAAAGAGTTAAACATAATACATAAAACTAAAAAATTTAGAGGAACATAAAATAAAAACTTTGGGAATTAGGGTTTAACAAAGAGTTCTTAGACATGATACCAAAGTATTGTTCATTAAAGAATATGCTAAATTGGACTTCACCAAATTTTAGAAATTTATTCTGTTAAAAAATTCCTCTTAAGAGGATGAAAAGACAACTATGGACTTGAAGAAAATATTTCCAAACCACATATCTGAAAAAGGATTCACATTTAGAATATGCAAAGAACTTTCAAAACTCAACAGTGAAAAAAAAGAAAACACCAAAATAACAATTCAACTAGAAAACGGCAAAAGACATTGAAAAAGTGAAGAAAATACACAAATGGCAAGTAAGCACATGAAAAAATGGTCAACATCACTAGTCATTAGAGGAATGCAAATCAAGACTACAAAAGATATCACTACACACCCAAAACAATAGCTAAAATTAAAAATAGTGACAAAACTAAATCCTGATGAGGATGCAAATAAACTAGCTCTCCGTACATTGTTTGTAGTAATATAAAATTGTACGGTCACTCTGGGTGGAGTATGGCAGTTTCATAAAATACCAAATATATGCTTAACATATGACCCACCAGTCATACCACTATCTCAGAGAAATGAAAACTTAACGTCCATAAAAACCTGTACATAATTGTTAATAGCAGCTTTTATAATAGCTCAAAACTGAAACAACCAAAATGTTATACAACAGGTAAGGGCTAAACTTTGGCACTTAAGTACAATGGAACACTATTCAGCAACAATGAAACAAAATATTGATCTCATATTTTGAGATCAACAACATGAATGGATTTCAAAGCTATTATGCCAAGGGAAGACCCAATCTCAAAAAGTCACATACTATCTAAGTCTAAATATTTAGATAACATTCTCAAAATGACAAAATTATGTATCGACAGAACATACTAGTGGTCGCTAGGGATTAGGGATGGTGAGAGGGCTGGAGATGGGTGTGAATATAAAACAGTAGCACAGGACGGGCCACGGTGGCCAAGTGGCAGAATTCTCGCCTGTCATGTTGGAGACCCGGGTTCAGTTCCCAGTGTCTGCCCATGCAAAAAGAAAAAAAAAAAGAGTAGCACAAGTGAAATATTTGTAGTGATGAAATAGTTCTTAATTGCAGATGTGCTTACATGAAACTAACTAATCATATGATAAAAGTACCCAGAACAATACACACACGGTATCAATATAGTTTTATGTTTTTGATATTGTACTACAGTTACATAAGATGTAAAGATGTAATCACTGGGGAAAACAGGGTGAAAGGTACACGGGACCCTTACGTACTATTTTGCAACCTCTTGTGAAGCTATAAATATTTCAAAATAAAAAATAGATGTGGTGCACAGGTTGTTCAGTGGTAGAATGCTCACCTGTCACGCAGGAGACCCTGGTTCTATTCTCTGCCTACGCACCACCACTATCAAAAAAAGTAGTAGGTGGCACAAAAACTATAGACTAATTTCATTTACAAGTATTTATATAAATATCTTTTAAAAATGGTTGCATATTAAAATCTAGCATTACATTTTAAAATAATGCATCACACCCTACCCATTCAGTAGAGTTGCCATGAGTGGCTACTCTGTGCCAGATGATACACTAGGCTAGAGAAAGGCATTGGCCCATCACTCTCACAGGACGTTTTACCCAGGGTAGAGAGGAAAGGCCTCTCAAAGCTGAAGGGTAGCAGACATTCAGCCATGCAAAGAGATAAGAGAAGAACATACTGAGGAAAGGAAATGGCAATAGCAAAGAGTATTGAAGTAGGAAGAAACTAGACCTATTCAGTGTTCTATGCATTAAATTGAGAGATGGCAAATATGGTGGGAGAACAGTAAGGAAAGGAAAAGGGTAAAGCATGAGACAAGAAAGGAAACACAGCCAGAGATCATGGAGGGGTTGGCAAGATATTGATTTTAAGATGTAACTAATGGGAAATCACTAAAAATAGAAGTATACTACTGTAAGTTTCTTACACGAGAAATAAAGTAGTGTAATGTGCATTTCTATAGTATTTAAGAGTATTTAATTCTGATACAGAAGAAAAAGTGGGATGAATTCAGCTTATGAGATGTGTCATGTATTGATAATTAGTAGCACATATGTGAGTTAAACATGAATTGAAATGGATGAAAGGACTAAAATACCCAGTATTTAATGAGTTATTAAACATACATGAGATGTCTAGGCCTTAAATATTCATGATACCCTAAATATATAGAAGTTAGCAACTATTCAATACATACAAAGTTTGACTTAGGCTACATATTGGTGACATCACTTCAGGCCCCGTTTGTTCCTTTTCTAAGAAACATAAATAAAACCCAAAACTATTCACCCTGCTTGCACCTTATCCAGGTATTAATTTATCATATCCCTTGCTTGCTGCTTGTATACTTCATTCACTCAGTAAACTGTGTAATCATAGATTTTTCATTTGGTCCTTTATGTTCAATGAACTCTTGGCTACTTTGTCTGGTAAATTACTCCTAATAGCAATTACCTACATGAGAAAAATTAGAGTGGGATAAATTAAAAGTGCATATTGCAAACCCTACACCAAGCCCTAAACAATGAAAAATTAAAAAGAGGTATAACTAATCAACCAACAGTGGAATTAAAATAGAAGTTTAAAAAATATACATAGTCAATGATCCCAAAGAAGACAGGAGAAGAGAAAAAAAGGGGGGGTGGGGAGAAAGTACAGTATTGAATAATAGATAGTAGATTTAAATACAATAATTATATTAAACAAAAATGTTCTAAACCCCTCAAATAAAAGCTGATATTGCCATGTTGGACAAAAAGGAGAGCCCCAACTACATCTATCTTCAAGGAAATGACTTTAAATGTCAAGTCACAGATAGCTTAAAAGTTAAGGGATGGTAAAGACATACCTTACTACACTACTTAAAGATGCAGTGGTAATATTAACATCAGAAAAAATAGATTTCAGAGGAAAAAAATTTATTACTAGGGATAAAATAAAGGTCATTTCATAATGATCAGTGGTCCATCTTCATACATCAAGAGAATATATATAATCCTAAATTTAGTTTTTACCTGGAATAACAGAGCTTCAAAACATTGAAAACAATGGTAGAAATCCAAGAGGAAACTATCAAAATTGCAACTAATCAGAGACAAATAGTCAGAAGACTCCAGCATGCCTCTCTCAGTAATGGTAAACAAAAAATCAGTATAAGTATACAGCAGACTTGAACATCACTATCAACCAATGTGACCTGACATTCATAGATCACTCCAACTAACAACAGTAGAAAACACATTGTTTACAAGTATATAGGGAACATTTACTCAGATAGGCCATGATTGGATCATAAAACAAGTCTGAACAAATTTCACAGGATTCAAATCATACAAAGTATATTCCCTGACCACAGTGTAATTAAACTGAAATCAACGAAAAATATATTTGGGAAGTCTCCTAAATATTTGGAAATTAAATTACACATGAATGAAAGAAGAAATCACAAACTATATTGAACTAAATGAAAATGAAAATACAACCATCCAAATTTGTGGAATGGAACTAAAGCAGTGCTTAAGGGAACTTGATACTATCTAAATGCTATTTTAGAAAATAGAAAAGTCTCAAACCAATGACCTTGGCTTCTACTTTAAAACACTAGAAAAACAGCAAGAAATGAAACCCAAAGGGAACAGAAGAAAGTAAAAGAAATTAATGAAATGAAATGTTTTTTTAACATTTTAAAAAAGAAGGAAAAAAAATCAATGAAACCAAAAACTAGTTCTAAGATGGTAAATAAAATAAGGAAACATCTATGCAGGCTGATCAGAGAAAAAAAAATTATGCAACTTGCAAAATGAGAAATGAAAGAGGGCAGCATTATATATCTCTCAGACACTAAAAGATTAATAAGGGAATAGTACAAAAAACTTTATGTCAATAAATCTGACAACTTAGGTGAAATGTACAAATTCCTTGAAAGATAAAAACTACTAAAGCTCACTGAAAAAAGGATAAACTGATAAGCCTATATCTATCAGAGAAATGAATTTGTTGTTTAAAAGCTTTCCATAAAGAAAACTCTAGGCCCAGATGGTGTCACTGGTAAGTTTTATTAAAACATTTAAGGAAAAAATAATACTATTTCCATTCCAGAAAAATATATTCCAGAAAATTGGTGACAATGAAAATGTTATAACTCATTCTTTGAGGCCAGCATTACTCAGAGGCAAAACTCCAAAAAAGATTACAAGAAATAAAACTACAGTCCAATATGCTTCAGGGACAGTCACATAAACTCTTAAAACTTTTGCTAATCAAATCCAATGATATATAAAAAGGATAATAAAGCATAGTTATGTGGGGCTTAATTACAAGTTACAACGGCAGGTTTAATATTCATAAATCAATCAATTCAATACATTAACAGAATAAAAAACTGTATGAACATTTCAATAGACACAGTAAAATTCATTCATGGTAAAATCTCTTCAAAAAGGCACCTTCCTCAACCTACAAAAGGACTTCTACAAAAACACCTACAGGCCATATTAGACATGACGAAAAATGTAATCTATTTCTCTAGGATCAGAAAAGAGCCTCGAATGTCCACTCTCACCACGTCTATAAAATATTGTATTGAAAAACTTAGCCAGTGCAAAAAGGAAAGCAAAAGAAATAAAGGGCAGACAAACTGGAAAGGAAAAAGTAATTATCTACAAGGAAATTCTAAAGATTCTATTACCAAGTTATCAGAAATAAAAAGTGAGTTTAGCAAGGTTGTGTGATACAAGATCAGTATACTAAAATTGATTCTATTTCTATATACTGGCAATGAACAATCTGAAATTGAAGTTAAATAATTCTATTTATAATGCCATCAAAAATATGAAATACTTGAAGAGAAATGTGACAAAAATTCTGCAAGAATTGTACAGTGAAAATTACAAAGTATTCCTCAGAGAAATCAAAGAAGATCTAAATAGAGAGATACACCAAATTCATGGTTCAGAAGACAGAGGATTGTGAAGAAGTCAATTCTTCTCCAAATTCATGTACAGAACCCACAAAATCACAATAAATATCTTAATAGGCATTTTGTGGGGTGAAAATGACAAGCTGATTCTAAAATTCACATGGAAATGCAAAGGGCTTAGAATAACCAAAAAACTTAAAAATTGAAGAAAAAAATTGGAAAGCCTACACTAATTGATTTCAAAATGTATTATACACCTACACTAATCAAGACAGTGTGGTACAGATGAAAAGACAACATACAGAACAAGGGAAGAAAAACACACTCACTAATATATGATCAATTAATTTTTATTAAAGATGTCAAGGTATTTCAATGGAGAAAGGGCAATCTTTGGCAAATGGTGCTTGGAAAATATGGCCTCAAGAAAGGAAATAAATTTAGCCCTCACTTCAGAGTATATACAAAAATTAACTTAAATACATTACAGATCTAAATGTAAGAACCAAAACAATAAAATATCTATAAGAAAACATAGGATCAAATCTCTGTGAACTTGGTTTTGACAAATACTTCTCAAATAGGACATCAAAAGTAAAACAGGTCTTTATTAAAAATAGAAAACATTTGCTCTTCAGAAGACAATTTACAAAAATGAAAGCGCAAACTTCAAATTGCCAAAAAATATTTACAATACATATCTGAGAAAGAATGTGTATCTAGACATAAAAAAATAACCTTGGAACTGAATAACAAGAAAGCAAGCACTACAATAAAAAATAGGCAAGATATGTGAATATCCTTGTTCTTAGAAAAATGACAAGGCAAAATGAAGTGTTCAAGAGTATGATATATAAACCTACCCTCAGGTGTTCAATGAATGAACTGATAGGTTATAGACAGATATATGGATAGATGAAATGATACAGCAAATGCAGCAAAAAGTTAACATTGGCATCCCGGGAGCAGTGAGGGTAGGGGTATATTGTTCTCTATATGGGTTTTGCATTATTTTTTAGCTATCCTATATTTTTTAACATATTTCAAAATAAAAAGTAAAGATAAACACATAAATACATAAGCAAGCAAGGATCTGTACAGACATTATATTAGAGAAGAAATCTAGATGAAAAAGACACCCAATGGCATTAAGCAATAATTACCTGAGACAAGAATGGGGTAGTGAGGGATGAGTTACAAGTAGGCCAAAGGAAATTTGGGAGGATAATGGATATGTTCATTATCTTTTTACATATGTAAAAACTCATCAAATTGTACATTTTAAATATATAAAGTTTACTGCATGTCAATCCATGCAATAAATAATATATGGAAACACAGTGAATAAATGATGACTATGAAATTTCAAATCATTATAATGAAGGAGTCATCAAAAAACAACAATATGGTGATGGGAGAGACACACGGAGGAAGAGAAAGCCTGGATTTGTGTTTGGATTTGTGTTCATTCCTTAAAACAAAATTATTTTGGAGCAAAGATTTAAATTTTAATCATGAAATTACAAAAGTATAGAATAAAAGATGGATTAGTATTTTACGACTTGGAAAAGTCTCTTCTAAAGTATGCTGGAAAACACAAATGCTATAGGTAAAAAGATTGATAAATGCGACAGTGATGTCAAAAAACAAAAGGGCCAAAGTATACTCAACTCACAATTTAAAATTAGCAATATTCAGTTGTGCCAAAAGTGTGAGGAAGCAAGCGTAGTCTTATACTACTTTCTGCTCCTTAGACTGGATGATTTCAATCGTCTTATCCTCATATTCACTGATTCTTTCCTCTGCTAGTGCCAATCTGCTATAATATTCCTCTAGGGAATTTTTCATTTTTGTTACTAAGGTCGTCAGCTCTAGTTCTTTCGTCACCGTTTCCATCTCTCCATTATTTTCTCTTTGTGTACATGTTTTATTTTCCTGATTTGCTTTAGTTCTTTATCCATGTTTTCCTTTAGCTGTTTGAGCATAATTAGGATCTTTTTTTTAAAAACGTCTTTTGTCTGGAATGTCCCAGATCTAATCTTCCTCACTGGTTTCTAAGGCTTTAATTTTCTCTCATCTGAGTCATTACTTCCTGTTACTTTTTATGTTTTATAATCTTATGTGAAACCTGGAATTTTTTATATTTTAATGTGTTGTTGCTGGAATTTATATTCTGAGATGTCTATTTCTTCTAGTATAGTGGAGCCAGCTAGTATAATGGAGCCTTCATTGAATACCAGGAACTAACGGGGAACTAAAAAAAAAAAAAAAAAAAAAAGAATGAAGAAGGAAACAAAGACAAAGCCTTTCTCACTTTGCAGATTGACCACTGTGAGTGCTCTCCTTCAGGACTTATACATAACAAGGGGTTTTAGAGAATAGCTCCAGGCTAAAACATAGGGGCTCCCTGATCTTTCTAACAAGTCTTATCTTAGAATTGCCCATGTGGCCCTAGGAATTCCTCTGTTTAAGCAGATAGGAATGTTCCCTCTTCCCTAGGAAACAGTTTCCTTATAGCCCAGGTCACTGAAAACTATGTCTTACAAGCCAGCAATCCCTTGCCCCTGGCAGCACAACTCAACTTCTCTCCCACAGAGCTCTGGAGGACAGTTCCCTGATCTGCCTTCCACATGCAGGGCAAGTTCTTGGATGTCCCTCAGGCCACTACCAGACAGACTGGGCCAGACATACATGCTCCTATTATGTGCATGGGGCTTACTCTGCTCCCTCTGGAACTGGGACCAGCGATCTGTACTGGGAGTGTCAAGCCAGTGAGAAATGGAAGAGAAGCCAACCAGGGCACCATGCTTTTAAATAGCCATTTTCTTGATCTGGTGTTTATTCTCTTATTGCAGCCCATTAAGTATTTTCTGGAGCTTTGGGAAAGCTGTTTCTGCCAATTTTTGCTGGTTGTTCAAAGCCTCTGTGAGAGGATGGACCTCTGAGGCATCTCACTCTGACATCCTGATTGGGGTAGAGCTCCAGCATTTTATTTTTTAACATAAGCCTCAACTCAAAGTTGACCAATGGCCAATTACTGAGCATTCCCAGATGTACCAGTGTTATGAAAGAAGTAAAATTAAGGGACATCGCTACCTCTGCCAAAATTTAGAAGAGCTATAACCAAACCATTCTACTGCCTTTATGAGTAGGTCACACACTGAACAAGACTAGACCTTCCTTTTTTATTTGACCATGTAATCTACCATCAAGGGGAGAAAGGTCAGCTGTGACTAAATTTCAGGAAGAGAGAGTTTAACTATAACAGCCACCCCTCCCTCACTTGTTCACAAATAAATCAATATATATGGAAAGGCAAACAGCAGGCAGGGCAATGTGCTGGGATTAATGAGGTAGTACATAGTATGGTTTCTTCCTGCAATACCACTCACAAGGTGCCTGGGAATACAAGATGCCGTAAGAAATCATGTACTACATTCAACTGAAATACAAAGCAAGCCACATATTTTAAATTTTCTAGTAGTTACTTTTAAAAAAGTAAAAAGAAACAGATAAAATTAATTTTAATACTATTTCATTTAGCCCAATATAACCAAAATGCTATCATTTTAAGGGGAAATTTGGTATGTATTTGACACTTAGAGCACATCGCAATTCAGACTCCTACCTGTCAAGTGCTCAATAGCCACATGTGGCCTCTGGCTACCATAGAGGAAAGCACACTTCTAAGGGGAAAGTTAATCATGAGCACAGGCAACAGGATCAGCTCTGAAGAAGAGACCCACCCACTGTAAGCATGCAGAATTCAGATTTACAAAGAGGAAAACTGCCCCTTCTTTTAGCATCATATTAACCTTTTCTGCTTCTTTAAATTAACTCTTCATTTTCTCTCATTCCATCTGTGCCAAAGTGAAGCTGTTATGTGCCCCAGAAAAGCCACGCCCTTTTTCTCAAACCAATCTTATGGGGGCAGCCAGGTTTCTTTCAATTCTGATTCAATATTGTATGGAAACTTTGACTGGACGGTTTCCAAGGAAATGTGACAGACCCAGTTATAGGTGTGGCTTTTTAATTAGATGGAGATGGGACTCTGCCCATTAAAGGTGAAGTCCTTTAAAAGGGGAAACATTTTCGACAAAGCTTAGAGCCAACACAAGACCCTGACATTTGGAGATGCAGAAAGAAACTGCTCCTGGAAAAGCTGTTTGAAGCCAGAAGCCAAAGACACCAGCAGACACCAACGACGTGCCATCCCAGCTGACAGAGATATTCTAGACCCATCAGCCTTTCTTAAGTCAAGGTATCTTTACCTGGAAGCCTCAGTTTGTACATTTATATGGTCTTAGAACTGTAAACTTGCAATTTAATAAATTCGCTTTATAAAAGCTAACCTAAGTCCAGGGTACAGGGGGAAAACTGCTATTGCATGCTATGAGCTATGTTCAAAAGGAAACCATCAGCACTACCACCACCACAACAACAGAGGTAAATAACGGGGTGAGGGACAAGAGTTAAGAGGAGGTTTAGATTTCCATTTGGTGAGGGTGTGTTTATTGGTTTTCTTTCTCTTGGGAGCAATGAAATTATCTAAAATTGAGAATGTTGATGGACTGTGGACTTTGAGCCTTCTACATGATGCCCGATGAATGCAGGTGGCTGAAGGATGCACTGACAGAGAAGCAGAATGGCAAACAACTATGTATACTTATGGATGAAAGCTGTGCTGCAACAAAAAGGAACAATGCTGTGAGGCATGCTATGATGTAAATGAACATGTGGGATGTTTGGTGAGTCAAAATAAGCCAGAAACAAAAAACAACAAGGGGATGGTCACTTTTAGAAAATGCTTATAAGAAAACAGGGGCCTAGACTGTGAGCTTTTAGAACAGACACAAATCTAGAGTGGTGATTATTATTTCTGGATTTTGAGAGGCTGTTTTATATAGATAACCTGATATTTAGAGATAAGCATGAAGTCAAACGGTTGGGGTTAAAGTAATTCAGAACATAGGGGTAGGGAAGACAGTGTCTATATTTTAAACCACACATACTCTTTGAGACCAATGGAAGAAAGGTTTATTTGATCTGGAACTGAAATTTTCTGTAGTGCATAATCTAATTAAACCTATCTGTATAGCTCATTTGAACAACTGAAACACAGGAAGCACAGAATAAGAAAGAGCTCCTTTAATCATGTATAGGTTATTGTAATGCCTGGAAACATCCTAGAGTATATTAAGCAGATAATCAAAAAAGTACTGGAAAAGTTCCCTGAGGGAGGGGAGAAAGAATATGGAACTATTAAACCTTACCATCAGGGAGACCCGTGATACTGTGTCAAACTTTAGGGATACCCAAATCAATAGGCCATACTCTCGATCACAAGGCTTACTCCTGTGAAGCTTAAGTAGGTAATGGAGAAGCTTAGACTATCTCTATAGGCATGCTTATGAGTTACTTTTGGAGGACTTCTGTTGTTTGACTCAGTCTCTCTAAGCCCAACTCTGTGAGTGAAAATCATTGCCCTCCCTCTATGTGGGACATGACATCCAGGAGTGAAAGTCTCCCTGGCAATTTGGGTGATGTCCCCCAGGGATGAATCCAGACCTGGCACCATGGGATTAACAATTCCATCCTGACCAAAAGGGGGAAAAGAAGTATAATTAATAAAGTATCAGTGGCAGAGAGAGTTCAAATAGAGTCGACAGGCTACTCTGGAGGTTGTTCTTATGCAAGCTTCAGGTAGACCTTGCTACCCATCATAGCCTGCCAAACCTCAACCAGGACCATTCCAGCCAATTCTAAAGAACACCTAGGGCAATACAGAAGATTCCACAAGGCTTCCAGGCACTAGAATAACTTTCCAGAAACCTGCAGTCTCCAGTTGGGTCCCTGGTCCAGATAAGTCCTAAAGCCTAGCCCAGCCTCTCCAGAGCATCAGATAGTTCTATCTCCCTACCTCATATTAGTGACAGACCCCTTCAATATTAAAAATTCAGAATTGCCATAGCCCAAACAACACTAAAGAGAGGTATGGAAAGATCAAAGGTGATGGTGGAATTATACATAGAAGCTAAGACTTAACAAATGAATATGAATGCTGAATCATTAAACTGTTATCTCTCTTAATCTCCAGTATTTTAGAGCAGCTAGAAGTAAAAACTTAAAATTGTGAAATTGTAAACCATGTCAAGGTCTGAAATATGTTCTACAACTAATTGTGGTGCTGTGCTTGGAAATTCATAGTTTTGTATATATGTTATTGTTCACAAAAAAAAGAAGGAAAAAAAATCTGTGATGATAAAAAAAAAAAGTATTTAAGCCCTCTAGCCTCCTATATTCTAAAGCAGCTAGAAGGAAAAATACGAGAGGATCATATATATGGTAGCCCATGACAAACTCTGGGATCTATCTTGTAACCAACTGTTGAAGAGGGCTTTGATAATTATTGCTTTTTCCTTTCTTTGCTTTTTATATATGTTATACTATACAATCAAAAAAGTTTTTTAAAAAAGCCAACCTATTAGGTGCACAGGTGGTTCAGTGGTAGAATGCTCGCCTTCCATGTTGGAGACCCGGGTTCGATTCCCGGATCATGCACCCTACACCACCCAAAAAAAGTCAACCTATTTCTGGTATATTGCATTTCAATGGCATTAACAAACCAATGCACCATCTTAGGACAACATTCCTTCCTCTTGCTTATCCGTGGTACATTTTCATGGAGGTTTTGCTCATTTGCAATGCCCTAATTTTACCCCTGCTATCCTCATAAATCTAATTCCATGATCAATTAAGAATGAAATAACAACAAAAAAACAATCTTTACCATCCTGAGAAATACATCATTCAGTGTCTTATTATACCTCTCCCTTGTGCCTTTTCACTAGGCCATCTTCTTTAGAAAGAATGAAGAAGTAATACTGTTTCCTACAAGTGAAGCCCAGAACTTAAGTAAAACTAGAAAGAATATTCATGATGATAAAACTCAAAAGTTCCACAGGCAGGGGAGAAGCCATATGGAATACACCCCCAATATGTGCCCTATGGCTGATCAAAGATATCTTAAATTCTAGGGATTATGAACCGTGTTTTTTATCTTAATGGAGTTCATCTTCATTCCAACTAATAGGGTACTTATGCAGAAACCAGTCTTGCTTCAGCAAAAAGCTAAATATACATTTATTTTACTTCACTTTAGAATAAACCATTTATTCAGTTAATCAGATAACATGATACGGGGTGGACTGAAGTCATTTTTTCAGTTGCTATATATGGGCAACATTACTTCATTCAATACAGTATCAATAGACAGCCTAGCCCTATAGGATTATTTTGCATATACAAATTTTTAACACATTTAACAAGAATGGACCCATATAAATCCATATTAATTACTAAAAATAAACTCCCAAACTACATAGTTTCATGGCAGTCTGTTAGCAGAATATAAAGGCACCTTTGTACAGAAAGGTATTGATTATCAAGCTCCATTCTGCAATCTACAGAAACCTTGAATAGTTACAGGTTTAAGTCAAAGAATCATATTTATCTCCTGCAGCTGATGAGCATTCTTTGTGAACACTGAAAGTAACTTCCTAGGTCAAGCTTTTTCAACTTTTAATCCAATTTTTTTTTTTTTTAGATTTTTTTCTCCATATGCATTAGAGGAAATCCTTCATTGCATACTAGACATATACATGATGATTCTTAAAACGATAAGGAACTTGTCATTTTAACATGCCATAAGAACAAATTCACATTACTAGAGTTGTAATTAGGGGTAGCAAAGTAATTCCAAAAGTGTGATGGATGGAGAGGTATGAAATGCTCTTGAAGTATAATGTGGCTGCTAGTCTGTGCTATATTGGTATCTCAGTGATTAAATCCTTTAGGCTCTAAAGGCCTATAAAGAGGCTCTTTGATAAAGATACAGTTGACTTGAAAGATTTATTAAAGCTTGCTTCAACTGCTATCCTCAAGAATTGCTAAAACAATATAATCGTCAAACCAATGTATTGCTAATCCCGTTTTTATTGTTAACATTTGCCACTGAAATTGCTCTTCAATTGTTTGTTTTGGAACAGACACATAAAATATCATGACAGCAATATTTTGGCACATACTGGAAAATCTGCCATGAATAAAGATTTTTTCCCCAATAAAATAGAGTTTGCCTATATTACTTGCCATTAAAATGATTTACTGAAGTAGGCCAAAACATAAACTACTGAAATAAAAGGAAGAGATTAAAGTTACAGCAAAATCCAAAGGCCAATCCATCCAGATTCATACTTAAGACATGTTTAAAAGGCCACTTCTCTTCAGAAAGTGGCAAAGGGGAAAAGAGAATATCCTCCATCCTGCTCACTCAGCAATGTTGCACTCCCAAACCAAGCCATGGGGTTCTTCTGATGGCTCACATTCTTCAGGAACCTGCATTTACTAAACCAACCCAGATTGTCATTACTTCTACAGATTCTGAAACGATCCAGCTTAATTCAATGAGTCCTGCTGTCTGAGTCTCCACTCCTGGCCCAACATTGTTGCCTTATGCTGCCAATGAAAATGCAGCCTTTCACCAAGGTGGGCTCCACCAAGCAAGCAGCATCCAGCTGCCACGACAGCTCTCTTGTTGAGCAATCAGCTGTTAGGCTTTCCTCACTGCTCAGCCTACCAAGAGAAGGCATACTTGAGGATAGAACTCAGTACTGAATTCCAGGGACCTCAGATCAGCCATGCTCCTCTGAGACCCAGCTCTGTCTCTTCTGCTCCCTTCCCTTCTTTTAGATGACCTTAAAAGCTTCCTGCTGGGGACTTGAACAGATATTTGTACACCAACATTTGGAGCAGCATTATTCACTATAGGCAAAAGGTGGAAACAACCCAAGTATCCATCAACAGATGAATGGGTAAACAAAATGTGGTATGTGTATACAATGGACTATTGTTCAACTGTAAAAATGAAGTTCTGATACATGCTACAAGATGGATGAACCTTAAAGACATCATGATAAATGAACTAAGCCAAACACAAAAGGACAGATATCATATGATTCCACTTATATGAAATATCTAGAACTGGAAAATCTGTAGAGACAAAGTAAATTAGAGGCTACCAGGAGCTGGGAAACAGAGGGTAGGGAAGAATGGGGAATTACTGCTTAATGGGTACACAGTTTCTGTTTTGGGTGATGAAAAATTTTTGGTAATGGATAGTGTTAATGGTCACACAATATCGTAAATGCAATTAATGCTATTGAATTGTACACTTAACTGTTAAAACGGCACATTTCATATTATACATATATGTTACCGTAATTTAAAAAAATAAGAAAAAGCCTCTCCCTCATGGAATCTTGCAGGGTATTCCCAGAATCTAGTCTTTACCCTGTTTAGTCCCCTAGCAATTGAAGAAGCGTGAGCATGTAAACTTACACATAAGCTGTGATCCTAAGCTTCATTCTCTTCCAATCCAAACTTGAAGCACTACTCACCACCAACAACAACAACCATAACTCCTATGGCTCACAGCCCTGTTCAGAGATATCTTCTGTGAAATCCCCTCCACTCAGCAGCACTGTCACTCCCTCCTTTTTGGGGCCGCCAGTGTTCTATACCTCTCACCAACACATACTCTCCCATGCTCCCCTACAACCATATGTTCACGCATACGAATCTCCCAGCAATATGAATTCATAGAAGACCATCCAAGCAGGAAGTAGCACTGTGTCTTCTAAGTAAACATTACAATTGGATACTGCTTTTATTTGAAATAATAATTACTTTCAAGTAGTTATTGAGTCAGTTTGTGTTCTAGTTTGCTAGCTGCCAGAATGCAATATACCAGAAACAGAATGGCGTTTATAAAGGAGTATTTAATGAGTTGCTAGTTTATAGTTCTAAGGCCAAGAAAATGTCCCAATTAAAACAAGTCTACAAGTCTACAGAAATGTCCAATTGAAAGGCATCCAGGGAAAGATACCTTGGTCCAAGAAGGCAGATGAAGTTCAGGGTTTCTCTCTCAAGTGAGAAGGCACATGGTGAACACAGTCAGGGTTTCTCTCTCACCTGGAAGGGCACATGGCAAACATGGCATCATCTGCTAGCTTCTCCTGGCTTCCTGTTTCATGAAGCTCTCCGGGAGGCCTTTTCCTTCTTTATCTCGAAAGGTCGCTGGCTGGTGGACCCTGCCTCATGTGCTATGTCATTTTTCTCTGCTCTCTCTTAATTTTTCTTTCTTCAGAATGTTTCCTCTTTTATAGGACTTCAGAAACTAATCAAGACCCACCCAAATGGGTGGAGACATGTCATCACCTAATCCATCTTAACAACCACTCTTGATTGGGTTATATCTCCAAGGAGATGATCTAATTACAGATTCAAAACGCAGTGTTGAATAGGGATTATTCTGCCTTTACGAAACAGGATTTTGATTAAAATATGGCTTTTCTAAGGGACATACATTCTTTCAAACCAGTACAGTTTGAACCCATCCTTTGAACTCTTAGTTCTCCCCCACAACTCCAGAAATGTTTGTTTCTCCTAAGATTGTACATGGACAATCAAATTGAGAAAACTGCTCCCTTCATCTTAACTTTCCTCTATGCCTGCAACAGAAACTGAGCAGCTCCCTGTAATTCCTGGCCATCAGAAGAGAAAGGCTTACTTTCTCAATGAAAAACATCTAACAGAGGATAGACTGCTGGAAACAGCACATCTTATGAGAAACTCTAGAATAGAACAAAGTTATAAAATCCATCACCAGTCTCTAAGTACATCAAACAGAAGCAGAAATACAGTTACAGACTATGAGTAGAGAAAAGTTATCCAGAAGTCATAGTGGACCACCAGTCAAATATGAGTCAAATACTGTTTTGTTATTTCTTTAATGGCTAGAAGACATAACCAGTAGTCAAGGATGAAGAGCCCCTTTATCATATCTTGTTCTGATCATTACTAGAAGCTGCCATGTGCTAGATACCACTGAGGCCAATGAACTTATGAACCAAACTGAACTGAAGTATATACTATGTTTCATTGAATCTAGGAAGCCATCAGTTTTAATGCGTACCATTATTTTATTGAAAACTAAGAAAGAAAAACATTGCCAATTAAACTATAACATGGTTTCTTGTTACTTACAATTGTTATTTTATTTTTGTTGAAAGAGCTCTTTTAGACCTAGTCAGACATAGATGTATATACTATATCACTCTTTGGCATTTAAAAAAAGAAAATTAAAGTGAAATAAATTGGTTAAAGTAACGACAACCAGGTCAGCTGGCTGAAAGCAATTGTAAGATGCCACTGAATTGGAAGGTACATTCTAGTTTCAGAGATGTTAAAATCTATGGGGAAACGTACATCACAGAATCAATGAAACACTGTATTATGTTTAGCTCAGTGACTAAAATTTTAAAAAGGAGAATGTAATTGTTCATAAGGCATTTCATTTCATTCAAAATGTATTTATACAGAGAAAAAACACTGCAATTATTCAACTCAAGAAAGACAAAAATAGCATAGGGGTTTACTAATGTTCTTCAAGAACATTCCAAGCAGGACAACTACTTTTAAAAATAATATCCTAGGGGGTGGGCCACGGTGGCTCAGCAGGCAGAGTTCTCGCCTGCCATGCCGAAGACACGGGTTCGATTCCCGGTGCCTGCCCATGCAAAAATAATATAATAATAATAATAATAATAATATATTAGGGTGCACAGGTGATTCAGAGGCAGAATGCTCTCCATACATGCAGGAGACTGGGATTCAATTTCCAGACCATGCACCCAAAAGAATAATACTACTACTACTAATAATATCCTACAGGATACCTGAGTATGGAGCTGGTGTGGTAGAAATAAGAGCATCATCCCAGACACGCCTGTGGGGCCAAGGGCTCAGACCAGCTGAAATCCTGACTGCAGGATAGATATCATCTTCCTTCCACCTCCACCACAGTCACAACAGAATGGAAAGGGTTAAATTATTGCATTAATCAATTAGTTGATCAGATATTTATTGTGATTGGTAAAATATGAAGTATTTGCTAGATGCTCAGTACATAAAGATTAATCAAGTATGGCAGGGTTTGTTAAACAACAAAAAATAATTTTCTACGCGTAGGATTTTAGACTTTGAGACGATTACCAAAGGACAGGATATGAACATTTTATCAGTTAGAAAAGGTGCTGCACTAACCTGAACAGGTCAGGAGCTCTCTTACCACAGGGAGTGGATGAATCCCATCCACCCACTAAGGCCCAGCCTATCTCTACAATGCAGTGTGCATCTACAAGGGTCTCTTTTCAAAGGCAAAGTTTGTCCGGATTGGGACAGCTTCGGCTCTTGCCTAGGCCTAACAACATAGCCAAACTCAGCAGGGTGGTGAACCTGTGGCCCTCCCAAACAATCCAACTCCCCAACAAATTAGCAAGTAATGTACATCCTCCTGAAGGTGGAGAATCACGCAAATCTTAAAAATCCCCAGTAGATATCTCTTAATATCCATATTTCTCTCATCTCCTTTTTCTCTCTCCCTTCTCCTAATACTGCCTCTAAAATCCCCTCTGGTATTCTAAAAGCAATTCAATTAGGCTTTAACTTTGGATAACCCATTCAGCACAGTGGCTCTGGGTCATCTTGCTTTGAAAATGCTTCCTACTCTCATCCCTACTCCCCATCCCATGCAAATACTCCTCAAAACCAACCAGCTGCTCTGAAAGGGGAAGGGTAATCCAAGACTAAGAAAAACAAGGTTTTCACCATATAGCGGCTAACAATTTGTAGATGAATATTTTAAGATGACTAAGAAAAGCTAATTTACCATGAATAGGGTTATCTATCATACCTATTGTTCCACTGATGACCAAGGTAAATTAGGCTGATCTGGCTGTCACTTAGCTATGGAGGAAACATTCTTGATAAAGGGAGATGGCCACTAGATCCAAAAGAATCTTTCTTTCACCAAGGGCATGCACTCTTTTGCTATAAGCCCAACTCAATTTTCAGCCTCATTCTCTGTCGGTATTTAGCATAAACAGGGATTTATTAGAGGTGAGAAAAATCAGCTCTGCATCCCCTTTTATACTATACACATAGGGACCACAGATGGCAGGTTTACTCCTACTGGTTGTTTTGAATTAAGTTGTATTCTGTAAATAAAAGTAATTAGGATACGGAAGCTAAGCTATTCTATGTTCTGAAGAAGACAACTTTCACACCATAAGCATAAAAAGTTGACCAGGTACCCAGCAACTGCAAAGTCAGAATGCTTCACAGGAAACATCAGAAAATTCCTACTGAAAATTACCAATAATCATTCTGCCCTCCTTCCTCAAACCAACCTCCAATAGAGTACTCTTTCCATGTTGGATAAAATATCGTGGTTAATTCGATAGAAATAAAACACAAAGGATTTGTGAAAAAAGAGCAGATCATTAAACAGTGTCCCTCTACAATCTCAGAGGCTAATATCCTTGTACACATAAGGAAGCTGTGGCTCCATGAGTTAAGTGAGATGATGAAGGACATACACTCCTTCCAGGCAGAGGCAGAATTCGACCACGCCACCTTGTCAAAACCTTTAAACTTCCTAAATTGCATATGCACATTTTCTTTCTTACCAGAATTACTTCAAAAATGACTGGGATCACATTGCTTTCTTCCACAAGCCTGTCAAAATAAATAAATAACCATGTATTAGATAATTCATATTTAAACTGCTGCTCTGATATAAAGCACTGCAGACCCAGGTTTTATTGCTATAAGTCTGTGACTGACAAATAGTATGATTTTAAGTGTTCACTTCTAATATACTGAACTACAGTTATTACACACAAGAAATATGAGGCTTCTTTGCAAGTGATTACTAGCGTGGCCTTATTGATCTGTAGCAAGTGAAATCTTAACTAGATTGATACTTTTAAAACTGAAAATTAAATAAAATTCAGAGTTATTATAAAGACCATTGAAACAGTTAATGTCAACTGAAATAATTTGACCAACCCTCACTGCAGTTAAATTATAAGCATTCCAAGTTGTAATTCTTTATGTATGCCTCATTAGCTATCTTCTCAGCATGATGAATTAATGTACAATGAATTTTAAGGATATTTAAATTTTTAAAATTCGGACACCAGTCAATGAGTCTCTATGTACCTTTCCTCATCAAACCTAATTATAAATTAAGATCTATTCTAACAGGAGAATTTTTTCATGCAATTTAAGAGAAAATAGCCTTGGTAAAACCCAAACTAGTCCAAACAAAAAACTTCAATCTGCAAATATTCCTTTAGTTCAGAGTCAGCAAACTTCTGTAAATGACTGTCAGTGGTAGCTTGGAGCTGTATGTACCCCTGAAAAACATATTCTTGAACTTACTCCATTCAATGAATGCATTGTAAATAGGACTTTTTTTGTGAAATTATTTCAGTTCACTTGTGGCCCGGGATGGGTTTTAATTCTATTACTGTAGTCCTTCATAGGCATAATGAAATTCAGACAAATAGAAAAAGCCACAGGAAGAGTTGAAATTCAACAGAAACCAGAAGAGAATGGAAAGGCCAGGAGAGGTCACCATGTGTCAATATTGCAAGGTGACAAAGAAGCCTAGAAACAAGGATCAACAGCAACCAGCTCCAGAATCCAGTCCTTGAGAAGAAAACATCTCCTGATGACACCTTGATTTGGATTTCCTCTTAGCCTCAAAACCCGGAGAAAACAAATTCCCATAGTTTAAGCAAATCCATTTAATGGTATTTGCTTAAGGAGCCAAGGGAACTGAAACAGACCAAATTATATACAGTTTAGGCTTTACAGGCCATACTGCCTCTATAGCAACTACTCAACTCTGCCATTACGATGTAAAAGCAGCAACAGATAATACGTACATGAATATGTGGTTGTGTTTCAATAAATGTTACTTACAAAAATAGAAGGCAGGTCACATTTGACCCACAGCCTGTAGTCTGCTAAGCCCTGCCTCAGTTAAAAAAAAAAAAAAAATCCAATTTCTTTATAGCATTTTACTAGAATTTACTTTGTATAATAAACTACTGAGCTTAAAACAAGCATGCAGTATTTACATGGTAACAGCTTTTTATTTTATTTCACAGAAAATAAAACAGGTGGATGGAAAGGGAATGCATCAGCCAGTCTCAGGGGAGTTTGTCTGTGATAACAGTTGATAAAAGAGAAGCCTATTGAACTAGCCAAAAAAGACTATGGTGTTTATAAATACATGCTAAGAGATAGGGGACACTGATTTCCTAAGGACTGAAGCACTTGGAAAGGCTATTTCAGCATCTAACAAAAATAAATGTGAATATATCTGTAGTTTGACCACAAATATTAAATTCATTTACATTCTCTCACTCTTCTGGGCAGCTAAAGGCTCAGAAGCAAGGACGACGCTCCCTATGCCATGCCTGGGCAAGGCAGGAAATGCAGACACTCAAGGTCAAGCACAACTTCAGGTACAGCACATTCCTAATCTTCTCAGCTTCCTATATTTCATCCACTGCTTTTCCTAAGTCAGTCTTTTTAAATTGTTATGCTCTATAATCTTACTAGACCCAGGCTAAAACAGCCAAGCACACACATCTTGGCAAACGTACACCAATGCCAGAAAAGCTGCAGCAACAGAGAGGTCACTACTTCTCCAGTGGAACTGGGGATGTCTCCCTTTATCACCCCATCGTTCAGATCCCGAAGTACCGAGTCCAGCACCAGCCCTTTTATAAAAGTATTTAAAAATATTTTCCATTAAAGTCTAACAACATAAACCACCTTAATTAGTTCTCATTAATGACAACTAATCTTTCTCTGGGTCTCTGCTTACCGGACAGGCTAGTCTACATTACTTCCTAGATCTCCTTTTACTCTCAAATCTAATGTTCCAGCCTTTACATGCTTTCAAATATATTCAACCATAGTAACTTTTCCTTTGATTTGATTTTCAAACAAAATTTACATAATTTACAGCCATATCTGGTGAATAAAGAGGGCACTCAAAACTAAGTAAATCGTTTTTAGTTAAAAATAAAATTTTCATTGGCATTTTCCACGGCTCATTAACCTTAAGAAGAACTCTAAATAAGTAAAGAACAATGATAACAGTAAACATTCATAACTATCTAACACAGTGCCTTTGCAAATGTGCGAGTGGGCAATGAGAGGAGTTTACTGGGGATTATTCAGCATTTTCTTAAGCAAAATTAATAAAATAGAGATTATCCAAGTGCTTCACACATAGTATTTTTTTATGAAACTTCTGTTTCAGTTATAGGTATGTGGGTATATATTAGGTAGTGATTTTTTAAAAATATTTTTATTGACAAATCTTCACACACAAACAGTCCACACATGGTGTACAATCAATGGCTCACAAAATCATATAGTTGTGTATATTCATCACCACAATTATTTTCTAGAACATTTGCATCACTTCAGAAAAAGAAGTAAAAAGAAAAATTCCATACACTCCATACGCCTTACCTTCTCATTGATCACTAGTATATCTATCTACCCAACTTATTTTACTCCCCATCCCCCCTATTATTTATTTTTTATCCATTTTTTTTTTTTTAACTCATCTGTCTATACCCTGGATAAAAGAGGTTTCCACAATCACACAGTCACAGTGTAAGAGTTTTATCTTTATACAATCCTCTTCAAGAATCAAGGCTACTGGAATACAGCTCAACAGTTTCAGGTACTTCCCTCCAGCTATTCCAATACATCATAAACTAAAAAGGGATATTTATATAATGCATAAGAGTAGCATCCAGGGTAATCTCTTGACTCTGTTTGAAATCTCTCAGCCACAGAAACTTCATTTTGTCTCATTTTTCTCTTCCCTTTTTTGGTAAAGAAAGCTTTCTCAATTCCATGGTGCCAGGTCCAGCTCATTCTGGGAGTTCTGTTCCCTTGTTGCCACGGAGATTTACATCCCTGGGAGTCAAATGCCATACAGGGGGTAAGGCAGTGAGCTCACCTGCTGAGTTGGCTTACAGAGACCACATCTGAGCAATGAAAGAGGTTCTCTAGGGTGACTCTGAAGCATAATTTTAAGTAGGCTTAACCTATCCTTTGCAGAAATAAGTTTCATAGGGACAAACCCCAAGACTGAGGGCTCAGCCAGGTAGTGATTTTAAATTATTTTTCCATGGTGTGGACACGAAATTAGATATCTGCTATTTGGACAATGCTTTGGAGGCAATACTTATTTGTCTTCAATATGTTCTTAAACTGTGATTTTAAAAAGCTGGTCTCCTTCTTTAAGCATTTTCTCTCAAGCAGCTGGAGCTCCAGTTGGTGGCTCAGGTCTCAAATGATCCAATCCCTTGATGTGCGCTCAGTAATGGAACAAGCTACATGAAATTCCTATACTTTGATAAGGTATTTGAAGGGCCAGGCTTACCTCTAAAGAAAGTCAATGTTGCTGATTCTCAGGAAACTAATCAAGTAGCAAGTCTTAAATCATCAAGGTAGCCTTGGAAAATAGGGCTGCAAAGGACTATTTTATTCTTATGGCTCTGAAGTGTTTGGCCACCATGATTTAAACCAGTATCATTTCAGTGCATGAGCCTATTGTGTCCTAAAGTCTAAAAGAATGTAATTTCTATGGATTATGGAGAGCCTGAAGGACAAGATGTGAAGAGATTTATTTGAATTGGTTTAAACCCGAAACAAACAAACAAAAAGACCTTTTTGAAGTTATCCCTAATCTTCTAAGGATTCTAAAGATATGTTATACTTTTCTTCTTTAATATTGGCCATCTAAACACACTGTGTTTAAGTAATTACAGACAAGTAAAAATGAAACATACAACCTTTTCTGAAATATGGTTCCTGAGACTACTTTTCCTTGTTTTAGGGCTGTTATTTATTTTTTCTCTTCCCCGTAATAGAACAATTTAATGTTTTATTGCATGCAGTTAAAGAATTGTCTTGCAAAGGTTAGTTTCTGGAGATTCACTAAGGTTTTGTACATTTAATGACAGGATTTCTATCATTAAAAGGAGAGGGGCTATGTGAATTAGAAAATGTTAAACTCTTGCAAATACTTGGAATATCTCATTCAGCATTTGAAGTCTCACCTAAACACACAGCAAATGTTCCCTTATTGTTGAGAAATAATTTCTATTAACTTATTTATTGATACTTGAACTATCCATTTATTTATTTTTTAAGATACAATGTTTTCTTCTATGAAAAGAAGAGTAACAAATAAGGTATCAGTGGCTGAAAGGGTTCAAACAGAGTCGAGATGCCACAGAGGAGGTCACTCTTATGTACGCTTCAGTTAACCATTGCTACCTATCATAACTTGGCAAACCCAAACTAAAACCATTCCTGCCATAAAAATAAATAATAGGGGGAACAAATGTTAAAATAAATTTAGTTTGAAATGCTAGTGATCAATAAAAGGGAGGGGTAATGGGTATGGTATGTATAATTTTTTTTTCTGTTTTCGTTTTATTTCTTTTTCTGAATAGATGCAAACGTTCCAAGAAATGATCATGATGATGAATACGCAACTATGTGATGATATGGTGAATTGCTGATTATATATGTAGAATGGAATGATTAAAATAGGAATGCTTGCATTTGTTTGGTGTTTTTGGTATTTAAAAAATAAAATTAAAAAATTAAAAAAAAAAATAAAACCATTCCTGCCAATCCTAAAGAACATCTAGGGCATTACATAAAATTCTACAAATGTTCCATGTACTAGGGTAACTCTCCAAAACCTACAACCTCCAGATTGGTCCCCAGACCAGGTAAGCTCTGAAATGCAAAGGAGCCAGCCCTACCAGAACATCAACTAGTTCCATCCCCCTACCCCATATTATCAACAGCCCCTTCCAACATGAAAAAGTTAGAAAGGGCATAGCCTCAATACCCATAAAGAGTGGGAGAAAGGTCAAAGGTGATAGTGGAATTATACAGAGAAGGTCAGGCTTAAAAAATGAAGATGAGTGCTGAATCATACTGATATTTCTTTTAGCATTTAATACCTTAGGGCAGCTACAAACAAAAATCTAAAATGGTGGAACTATAACCCATACCAAACTCAGAAATCTGTTCTACAACTAACTGTTGCAAAGTACCTTGAAATTTATTGCTTTTATGTATATATGTTATTTAAAGAGAAGGAAGAGTATAACAGAGAAGACAGGATTTAACAAATGAGTATGACCACTGAATCAATATATTGCTACTTCTGTTGGTCTCTAGTATCTTGGTGCAGCTAGAAGAAAAAAAACAAAAAACCATGGAACTGTAACCAATACCAAACTCTAAAATCTGTTCTATAACTACTTGTTAAAATAAAATATACTTGTGCCCATTTCAAAAAAGCATATAAGCAAACAAAAATATATATACTTACAAATGTACTGCTTTTTTGTATATATGTCACAATAAGATGTTTAAAAAAGATACTATGTTTAATTTGCTGAAAACACTATGATTTATTTTTTTAACTGCCCTACCACCCACTTTTGTTGAATATCCTATGGCTACTTATGTTTGTGCCTATTTCTTACTCTGATGGATTTCATTGATACATTTTATGTTCTTATGCCAATATTACATGATTTTGATTGCTATGATCAGTAATGTAAGTCCTCCATTTTCATTGTCTCCTTTTCAATTTTTTTTTTTTTTTACTTTTCTAGGTCCTTTTCACTTTCTTATAAATTTTAGAATCTGCTTGTCAATTTTTTTAAAACATGCCTATCAGAATTTTATTCAGATCACATTGAATTTATAGATAAATTTGGAGAAACATTTAGGCTTCATCTATGAACACTGTCTGATCTATGACTGTTGTTTATCTTTCATTTAGTTCTTCTATATATTCAAATAACAGAGGAGCCAGGACATGGAGGGAGAAGAAAGCAAATGATCCAGGCCCAGTCTGGGCTGTTTTTTATGTCTGGGTTTTGTATCACAAAGGAGTCGTCCTCAGAAGTCCTAAGACAGGTCCAAGGAGACAACACAGTTGATCACCATAGCTACTCTGCCTTGGGTTTGTTTGCTTGCTTCAAGAAGCAGGACACATAAAGTAACGAACAGGCCAGCCCTGACCCAGCAGGGACACTATCGTACCATAGGACTTCTCCATCCATCAACTCTGCATTTTAAACATCTGTCTTATCTTACATATCTTACTCAAAATTGGAGACTATTTTTACCCTGGAAACTATCTCAATATTCAATTTTTACTTAATACCCATGCGCTAATCATATTAACACAAAGTCCAGGCACTCAAATTCAGAATCAAGTTGTTTAAGAGATACATAAACAAATATAAAAACAGAATCTTTGTATTAGTCAGGATTCTATTGAGAAAAAGAACTGACAGGAAACACACATACATATATACATATATACATATATATGTAAATATTAAGAAGTTTATTGTAGAAATTAGCTCAGGTGACCATGGGCATTAGCAAATCCAAATATACAGAGCAGGTTGCATGCCGGAAATTCAGTGAAGGTGAGGCTAACTTCCCCAAGGAAAGCTTCAAGGTGGGAATTCCCATGAAGGTGAGGGTGAATTTCCCAGGAGAAGCAGGCTGGCTGAAGCAGAGATAGAAATTCTTCTTTCTTGCTGCTGCTATCCTCAGTCCTTGCTTTAATGCCTATAGCTGACTGAATGAAAAGATTCCTGTCATGCTGAAGGCATTCTCTTTTGTTGACTGCAGATTTAATCAGCTTCAATACAATCAAATGATTGATTATTTGAGTTTATAAAATACCCTCACCAGTGCTTGCTTAACCGAACTGGACACCATGACCTAGCTACACTGAAGCCTGTGATTAACCACCACAATTTCTATTATACAAGATCTAAGGGAATAGAGATGAGGAAAACTAGTTAGCCCAGAGTAATGAGAACATCTATTCATGAGTCTTGAAAAAGCAGGAATAAGGCAAGTAAAGTGTGTAAAGAGGTGGTGTATATATTTGAAAAGGAGAGTAAGGAGGTAAAGGAGGAGGATATTCTACAATGTGAATAAAGGGCAATATGAAAGATGGAAAAGGATAATGCAGCCTTGAATGCCATGCTACCAAGTTTGGTTTTTACCCTGAAGGTGAGAGTGAGCCACTAAAGGAGTTTAAGCAGAAAAATGAAACAAGATTGTTGCTCCCGAACTCCAATCTGGCAGGAGGAGAGCAGCCTAGAGCATTGCTACTCAAAGTATAGTGCTTAAGTTAGGGCCAGTCGACACACTGACGCTAGTCGACAACAAGATAACAACAAAAATGTAAAAGATTAAATTTATGTCTATTTGATAAAAAAAATTGAAAATCAAGGCAGTTTAAAATGTGGTCCTACAAAACCATAATGAAAAACAGATATTTACAAGGTCTCGAAGTATTTCCCCACAAGATATTTACAGAGGAGAAACTTGGAAAATACCGCTTTAAGCAGGTGAAGAAGAAGTTACACATCAACTGTAAGTTATGTTACCTATCTACATCATGTAGCACCTGATATGATGTACTGAGGAGGATACAACCTTCCTTCTGTAGTCATACTAGTGTGCATGGATGCCAGTGCCAATCCATTAAGTGGCAGAATGAAAGACTGAACCAGGAATCTTCTTTCTGGCCCACGTTTCCAGAACTTGCCTAATAGGCAGAAGCTTGGAGACAGTGAAAGCATAGTAAGGAACAATTCACTCAAAACAAATGAGGGAAAATATTGCCTACACTAAGACATACAATAGACCAACTGGGAATAGTAGAGGGGGAGTTGCAGTTTATATCATAAGGAGAACAGGGAGCATTCTAATTCATGTGAACAGCAGAATCCCTAAGGTTATGACCCAGAACAAACCTGGGAGAAGATGCAGGCTCAGGTAACAACCCTGCATTTCACCTATGCGATGTGAGGGCTAAACTCTGAAGAAGAACAATAGCCAATACCAGCCTATTTATAAAAACTGTTGAATGTGTTTTTAAGTGTTTATTTTTGTTAGCTCCTGGCACTAAAAGAAATCTCTATAATATCAATAACTCAATACAAAGTTAAGAAACACCTCAGAGACTAAACCAAGAGTTATAATTTTAAAATATTGAAATGTATAGTGTGCAAGAAAAGACTCCAAGACAAAGAAAGAGGAAACGATGATCCATCCAAAGGAACAAGAAAAAAATTCAGAAATTATTACCAAAGACCACAAGACTTTGGGCATACTAGACAGACTTTAAAAATGATTATCCTCAATATGATCAAGGAGATTAAGGAAAACACAGAGAAAGAACTAAAAAAAGGTCATCAGGGAAACAAGAAATAGACCAATAGGGAATCTCAATGTATAGAAATTTTAAAAATGAACCAAACGGAAACACTGGGCTTGAGGATCAAAACAACTGAAACGGACACTTCCGGGTCAAGATGGCGGCTTAACAACATGCGCGTTTTAGTTTGTCCTCTAGAACAACTACTAAATAACCAGAAACAGTACAGAACAGCTCCTGGGGCCACGTCAGTGACCAGACACACAGCGTACCCCAGTCTGGACCAGCTGGACCAGCTGCGAGCACCGCCCAGAACCGTGAGTTCCCAAAGCTGCGGCGGCCAGAGCCCCTCCCCGAGAGGCCACTTCCCAGAGGGGAAAGGAAAGGACTTTACCAGCAGCAGGGACTGGGCACAATCAAACGCCAACTGTGGAACTAATTAACAAATTCTGACTACTAAAATTAGGCCCCCAGCTTAGGTGAATCTGATCAAAGCAGAGATTGCTCATTTTTGCCCCAGCGCCAAGGGGGCAGGACTGACAGAAAAAGGGGGGGAAAAAAAGAAGGAAACAGAGGTTTTTGTGGCTGTGTATCTACAAAGGCTTGACTGCCTCTGGATACAGTGGCAGGACTTCTCAGGCTGCAACTGCCCCAGGCATAGGCAGAAGTGAGCTCTTTTGGGGGCTTGTCTGGAGCCTGTGCCTTCCC